>JAZKJV010002930.1:0-45370 GCA_037367405.1 Ottelia alismoides
TTCATGCGTGCTGCTTATAGTTTCATCTACGTAGGCTAAAATTAATATTCATTGTGAAGCCGAGATAGTTTCCAATAGGTGGCACCTATAATGGTGGTCGAGTTTCCTAGGTACTCAAGATCATAACCATCCTACTACATCTACATAGGACTAGACCTGGTCAAAGTGCGGGCTAGATCGGGCCGAAGGGGCCAGGATTCTAAAACCCCCTGTCTAAGGGCCCGACCCAAGTCTAGGTCGGGTCGAGCCGATCCAAGTCTAGATCGGGTTGAGTCGATTTATATGCTTAATGTAAAGTATTTTTTCTTAATTTTTTAATCTAATTTATTGAGATAATTAAGTTTTTTAGCATCATCTTATCTTTCTAAATCATAGTAACCATAATAGGTGTTACTTGCATGTAAACTATAAATTGTGATGTAATATTGATATGTAAAACAAAAACTTTAAGTATAGTATATTAATTGCATCTAAAATTTCTAGCACTTAAATGGTATGGATGTAGTGCAATGTGGCTACCACCCAAAAGACCAGGGATCAAATCCTCCATTGCACGGGTTGCGTCAGGTAGTCGACAACCAGTGTAAAAATAGGTGAATCTTTCAACATGGATTTGATCAAGAATCCATTAGCCGACCTACTTATAGTGGGAGAAGGCTTCATCATTTTTTTATCTAAAATGTAATTTTTCAAAACATATTTTTATATGGCCAATCCAAGCTGGACTGAGCCGGGTCGGGTCGGGTTTTGTGGCGCATGTCCATGGCCCGCTCAGTTGATGGGTGGGTCAAATAAAGGGTCGGACCGGACCGACCCATTCATGAAATCTCTTGGCCCAAGCTCGGTCCATGAGCAGGTTGGGCGGGCGAGCCCCGACCCATTAGCCAGGTCTACTTAGGACTACCAACTCATATTTTCTTGTCCGATTATTTCCCCAATACCTTATGTTACTATCGTTTTTAAAATTTATAGTTAGTGACATAACAAGGATATGAACGTGTTTTTGTCCTCTTAGCCACCACATAAGCAAGGGTGTCAAAATATTCTCAAGTTTGATATTCGCTCAGTTTTGACTCGCTAGAGTTCGATTCGGATTCGATTTGAAAATAAACGAACCGAACCTGAACACAAGTTTAGGCTCGATTAAATAAACGAACCAAATCTAAAAGTCATAGGCTTTCTCATGTTCGATTCGTTAAAAGCTTGATAAACACATACACATATACACACACACACACACAAATATTTACAAATCCTTATCATCATAAATGAAATTTATTTTGAGATAAGTCGATTTTTTTCCTAGAACATATGGATTTTGCCTGAAGATAAGTGAATATTTACGGAATATGTAGGTTTTGTCTCAGTATAAATATCCCAAAGTAAATTGTCACATAGTAGTTACAACTTCCATTATCTATGTGTCTTGTACTTACCCTTATTTATCCTCAAATCAACTAAACATGTATAAATCTTACTTATCACTTACTCTGATATTATTCTTTATCATCATCTAAAGGGATATAAAAATATATTATAATTATACTTTTAAAAGAGACGATTCCTTATTAATCAATATTTTTCAAATGATAAAGAAGAGTTAGATAACAAAAAAAGCTGAATGAATATTTATTCTAATTACAAACACACACTTCCATTTCTTTTCTTTCACCCCCTCTCATTACAATATTCTAAAGTTCGATATTCGCTTAGGTTCGATTTGATTAAATAGAAGTTCAACTCCGATTCAGTTTGCAAATAAACGAACCAAACCTGAACATAAATTTAAGCTCGATTAAATAAACGAATCGAATCTAAAAAATGTAGTTTCGTTCAAGTTCGATCCGTTTACACCCCTTACACATCAGCAATCACATAGAATTTGGGCAGACATATTGTATTTTGTGATGTATACACTATACCTCAAAAAGCAACAAAAAACATACGACATCGCAATCGTGCTATTTCTTAACAAATAGACATGCAAGTACCATTTGAAATTTCAAAATCCAAGAAAATATGAGAGTAACCTTATATCAAGTGGCCGAAGACATAAACATCACAAGAAAATAGATGGATGTGACGACCGATCTATGCATGCTTTAGAATTTTACGTAATTCTTGAGAAGATTGATCTTTAACTAGCGCGAAAAAAGAAGAAGGAGGAGGAGTCGAATATGTATGTATTTTACTCGTATTTTTATAAAATCGCAAAATCATTTCACAAAAATTACAAGCTAGGAAGGTTCTAACCTCCAAAAGAAAATCACAATGAACATGGTGTATAATATAAGCATCAAAATTTTATAGGAAAAAGATGCATCGAACAAAAGGGGAGGGCATCAAGAAAGTGAGTAACGAGGCGAGCACGCCAAGTGTCAGCGACGTTAACTTGAGACCTCCTTTCAAAAAAGATACCCTAACACAAGACCGCATGATCATCGAACTCAATTTCTTAGAAACAAGGTTTTAAATTTTGATATCGGATATCGTATCGACACCACGTCGAAATGAAATTTCACTGAAATTTCGATTACATTTCGGTCAAATCGAGCAACGTTTGTGAAGGAAAGCCTCTATATCACCATTTCACTCAAAATTTCAGTCCCATATCTAAATCGAAAATTCGACAAAATTTCGTTGATATTTCACGAAATCTGAAATCATGATTAGAAAGACACGAAGAAAACTTATTAGAAATTAATTACAAGACATACATATTTCCAGGATGATTTATATAATCAATCAATTACAAATCTATCTATAATCTATAATCTATAATATCTATTAAGCAGGGGGTCTTGCCCCCCTACCCATTAAATTTTGCCCATCATTCCAAATTTACCCATCTCGCTGCAATCGTCATTCCATATTTCCCTCAGCATTTCAGTAAATCACATCTCATGTCCTATCATCTCCCGGATGTCCGACGATCACAATCACCACTAGACCTGGCCAACGGGCTGAGAGCCCGCCCCGCCCGTCTGCCTAGCCCGCTCATGAGCCGAGCTTGGGCTTGGAGATTTATGTCTGGGCTGGCCCTACCCGGACCGGCCCGCAAAAAATAAAAAATATATAGATATATGCCAAATTATACATGTATTAATATGATACGCTTTAAGTTTTTCATTTATGACATTAGTTTTAAATAAAATTCAATAGTTTACATGTCAAGTAACATGTAAACTACGTATATTAGTTACATAAAGTACAGTTGGTATTAATAAAAACATTTATACATTAAATACTATTAAAAAATCAATTGAAAAAGAACGAAATGAGCCATAGGTCGGCCCATGGGCGAGCTTTGGACATAGGTTTTTTTAACCTCGACCCGTTCGGCCCGACCCATGGGCCAGCCTGGCCTGCATTTTGGCCAGGTCTAGCCACCACCCCCACTGGGAGACTGCGCTCCATCTTGCCGTCCACCTCAGGCGCTCCTTCCTCGCCTTTGCCATCCTCTCCGCCGGATGTGTGCCCTCCCTCCAGGACTCCTCCAGATGGAACCCCTTCCATATGTCCCTCCTCCACCGACCCCCTTGCACTCCTCCCTCCAGGTCCTTCCCTCCTCACTATAATGCCGTCAACCCATCTCCGCATCGACCTCCTCCTCATCCGCGACCTCCCTTCCTTGTCGGGTCCCCTCGCCGTCTGGTGACCTCATCGATCCACTTCCTCCCGTGCGAGATGCTGAGTTCGCGAGAAACCCTATCATCCTCTGCCCTCTCCTACAAATCCCTAACATCCCTCCCTCTGCGCCTCCACTTTCCCATCTCTTACGCTGATTCCTCATATTCTATCCCGAAAGAGGTAACAATTTTGCTATCTCTCTTGATCCATAGGTCAAATTGACGACTATGCAGAATTCAATTCTTGAATTATGACAGAGCACATCCAGTTTCTAGGAATGGGATGCCATGTTGTCGACGTTCTCATGGGAGGCCAATGTGCCATTCCTGTTTCTCCACCTCCCACAGATCGTGCTCAATGCACACAATTTGGCCTCCGGTAACAAGTCTGCGCTCTCTGTAGTCCTCTCGCTGGCGAGATGACAATTTGCAATCAACTTAATTATTGATATGTGAAATGTGAATTGAGATCATACATTCAATTTCGATTGTTCATGTGGAATGGTAATGTCTCTATCGTGTGATTTGTCACTATCTGCAATTGGAAATGTTCACATGAAACATGTGTACTTTATATGAATTGCTACATTAGAAACTGAGAGAAAGGTTGATAAAATTGAGAGACGGGTTGAAATGACTATACAGGGGTTTCAATCTGTTCATTACTGAAGGATATGGTTAGATCCTCAAGTGCATCACGGAAGCGTGAGCATCGTATCGAATACGACGAGGAGCGACTAGTCGCACTAGTTGCTTGATGCAACGGAATTTAAAAAATTTTCTCACGACGAAATCACATGATCCAAGAACACTTCTCGGATCGTTTCGTCTAAACCACAAACAAGTAATAGGATTACCTCTTGAAGCGTGGTTGCGATCAAGTCTCTAAACGAAGAGACCTCCTGTCTCAAGTCCGATCCGATGGAGGAGACGCTTGCGAGCGTGGGGATGAACCGCGTGCTTCTCGCAATCCATGTTGATGATCCAAGTGGCGGATCTCCTGATCTCGACACACGAGATCCGACGTCTTCTTCACGAGCGAGGCGCACCGAAGGAGACGGAGATCCACGAGCAGACGAACGGGCAGCATAACGATGATGCCGCGGCGATGGAGAACCTCTCTAGGTCATCCATGGTGGACGGCCACATAAGAGGGAGAGAGAGGGCTGTCGAGTAGAGAGAGAGAGAGAGAGATGCTTCTCAAGCATTGTGTGTAAAATAGAGAGCATGGTATGCCTCTCTATTTATAGGGTTTTGGGATCCATGGATCTCAATCCATGTGACATGTAAAATCAATGGATGAGATTGATTTATGTCAATCCAATGGTCAAG
The DNA here is from genome assembly GCA_037367405.1 of Ottelia alismoides. Lineage (NCBI taxonomy): Eukaryota > Viridiplantae > Streptophyta > Magnoliopsida > Alismatales > Hydrocharitaceae > Ottelia > Ottelia alismoides. The sequence continues at coordinate 4,962 of JAZKJV010002930.1, forward strand.
ATTGTTGTTGGTAAAACCAACAACTTGTGACTTAATTTTGATTAAATATATTTGATAAATCAAATAAATATTAATACCAAATTAAATTAATCAAATAAGGAGAGGAAAAATACAAAGGAGATACATTCCCCAAGGAGAAGAGGGGACGGCCACCAATTCCCTAAGGGAATTGGGTGCCGCCCCTTCTATTCCTAATGGGGAGTGCAATCTCATGGATTCCATGAGATTGCATATCTCCTTCTTTTTCTCTCTACTTATTTCCAACAACTATTTGTTGGGATTTTTATTCTCCAAAATAATTCTCAATTAATTTTGGGAATATTGCAATCTTGACATTGGAATATTGTGAATCATATTCACAACCCAAAACAAAATGTAATTTATATTTTCAATTAATTAGACAATGTGTATCCAATACACATTAATAATTAATCTACTAACATAAATTATATTTAACTATCTCTAATACATTATAAATTATATTTATAATATATTATGAATAATTGGATATTACTATCCATATTATTCTTATCCATAATAATTAAATCACATTTAATTATATTGGATAACTTATTCTCATGTGCTCAAATAATATGAATCATATTCACATTATTTATATCTTTGATAATCAAATCATATTTAATTATCTAAGATAACTCTCCTTACAATACGAATCAAATTCATATTATTCATGATAATTAAATCACATTTAATTATCCAATTTCTCAATGCTCGGATACATATATCAACATGAGCTCTTTCAAGGATAATGCGCTTTCTCCGCGAATACTTGGAGATAAGGACAAGGCGATTGTATTGTTCCACGTATAGTGATATGGATATAAAGATCACATCTCAAATCCAGATCTCGGGCCTCCCATAGATGCTTGATTAAATCAAGACCGTAAATCTAATCTTCTCATTGAATCTGAATCACATTCAGATCAATGTCCAACATTTGGACTAAGATCAGATTACTTCTCTACTGAGAGGAGTCACTAAAATCCAAACCCGTTTCATCACTCCCTAGGAATGGAAGCGTCATGGTTATACAATCGTTTATGATCACATCACCCTCAGGTATTCCTAATACCTGTACATCCTGCATACTGGAAGACTCAGAATAAACCTGAAGTATTAGATCAACTTTATACTGTCTACTTCAGGGTTTTTATCAGTAAGTTTCTCATTCGATCATTGGGAGTCGGTATCGATCATATACTTTCCAAAAGCATATATCATACCTAGGTCTTGATCATATACTTTCCAAAAGTATATATCAAACCTACAATTCAGTCAAGCTTTCAAAGCGAGACGACCATGCGCATGGAATTTGATTCTTCCCAATATCTCATGAGTGAGCTCATGTCTTCCGGTTCAGTAACTGAACCTGTATGATCCCTTTGAGAGATCGTATTACTCATATGCCCTTATATGCACACCAGCGCGCCGGTGTATAGACCTTGATTAGGTCATCAACCTATTGGTCTGCCAAATGTACATACTCAGGCATATAGTAACACATCTGTCTCCGGTCAGAGGATGTGTGCCTATATCATGACAGCATATGATATAGGACTTGGTTATCTCGATCTCGTTAAGTCAACTCTTTGACCTAACTTATCTGACACCTCTGAATCTCTATTCCTATGCAGAGGACCTGCATCAAGAGGTCGGTCAGATATCAGCCTAAATGAGATAGGATTGCCATCTCCTACTCAAGCTGGAGATCATCTCTTAACAATCATTTGACGGTGCTCGATGAGTCCTCAATCTAACTCATTAGATATTCATCTAAGCACCAGCCTCTATGATTCAATAATTGAATCAACAACTGTATGATCATTAAGATGGCCATGGTACACAACCCTAATTGTACTCAGGGACCTATTATGCAAATTATGTACTCTTTATTTCAGATTAAGGAGTGAATTGGAATAACATTTATTGCATAATGGCTCGCCGTGGGCTCGCATGTCCAACAATCTCCCACTAGCCCACAGAGCCATTAATGGGCTAATCATTTAAACCCACACTCATGTGACAATCATAGGCTATTAGAAAATAGCTAGGTAAGCTGATCAGTCACTCCGTTCCCAAGAGACTACGCCAAGTCCTTTTACGACACTTGCATATCTCCTAGTAACAGTGCTCGCATCAAATGCAAATGTTGCATCTTATGCAACATATACTCAATTTTTGTCGGTTATAGTGTCCTTGACACTACAGCTTAATAATTGTTATAACCAGTATTTCCATAATCCTTATCAGAATACCTTCATCCCTGGAGATCACTATCTCCCAAGTTAAGACCTTTTAGATCATTATCTATAAAGTCTTAAGTACTTGAAGATAAGACTTTGAGATCACTATCTCAAAAAAATCTTATCATCTATGAAGATTTTGTTATTACTGCAATCAAGTGTTTTATCTCCACAGTAGGATTAGTAACAGTTTACTACTCCCACTGCATGACAGACATCTGGTATTCGTACACATCCAGCATACACTCAGCTTCTCGTAACTGATGCACAAGTGCAAACAATTCTAGCATTCACTTCCTCAACTTTTTGAGGTGCTATCCCTTTAAATAGGTCAGTATATCTTAAGGGATGGAAGCCTTTCTTGGAATTTCTAAGAATAGAATATGTCCAAGGTGTACTGCAAATGTGACAATCCCAATATCCTATTCTCTTTGCTTCTGAACATCTTCAGAACTAGGATCTAAGAGGTGTCCTTGAGATCATATTTCAAGGTATGGAATAGTCAGTCTATAAAACACTTATTATCATCCTTATATCATTCCAAATGATTAGGATATTATCTACATTTAGCACGATGAACACAAAGGCACTCCCACTAAGCTTCATATGGTTTATCAAGATTTTATCTGAAACCATAACTTTTATGATTTCATCAAATCCAATATTCCAACTACAAGAAGCTTATTTGAGAGTAGCTATGGTTAGCAATATTCTGATGGGTTAAAGCAAGGTCACTGGAGAGCAAGTCTCATCACAAGCGATGTCTTCTCTTTGGTGTGTAGCTCATAGCTACGAACCGTGCTTTGAATGTCTCTACCTTCTCATTAGGTTCCCTCTTTCTCTTGAAGATCCATTTAAACTTTAATGGGTCTTACCCATATAGGTGGATCCTCGAGGGTCCATATACAACACTTGTATATGAAGTCTACTTTAGACTTTATTGCTAACATCCATCTTTCCTTGTTATGATCCTCAGGAATTTCATCACATGAAATCCGATCATTGTAAGATTTCTCTGACACATGGAATCCATCCTCAAACTCATTTGAAGAGGTATTAGTATTTCATCTTTAATTGTCCTTTCCAATTTTAGGAGCCTCATTATCTTCTCAAGATTAAATAAGTTCCTTTACTTCATTTTATCTTGATTCTTAAGAGAGTCATCATCTAAGAATCACGTTCTCAGAGATGAGATCCTTTAAGAATCTCAAGATCATAAAGTAGGTATACAATACCATCCTTTATTTTCCTAATGAAGTAGCACTCTCTAGTGCTAGATTCCAGCTTACATGCATGGAACCTTATTAAATATATAATGTAGTCTCTACTACATATATACCTTGGAAACTAAGAGATAATTATGCTAGGATAAATCATTGATTAAATCATGTCACACATGATCAATTGTATCTCCCTATAACTCCATTGAGTTCAGGTTCATAAGGAGGATTGAGATGTGAATGATATTCATATCTCCATAAGGTATTTCTTGAATTCATCTAATAGGTACAGGCTACCTTGGTTAGATCAAATTCATTTCATCTTCCTTCAAACTTTGGTTCTAAACCAAAATTGTGAAATCTTTGAACATTTCAAAGTTTTCTAAGTGAAGAGAAGAAATCTCATATCACAAATAATCACTAATAGATATCACATATCCATAATGTTTATTCTAATATAGATGATTCACATACATCAATATGTATGCGATCTTGAATACCTTAACATCTTACACCTTTCCCGAAGAAGGGTGTATTGGACATTTTTACTTTGAATACAATATTCACAAGTATGTGAGATTTGAATCTTTAGACAATCTAAAGTTTCATGTCTTACTAGTCCATTGATCTCATCAACAGACATGCGTCCAAAACTTGGTGCCAGATCATTGTCAAATGATCTTTATCCTCCTATTGATCTTTAAAGGTTTAATTTTCAGTATTAGAAATCTTAATGAACCATTCATTAATTTTCTAATTTAATAGAGTCCACTAGATTTTAGATTACTATCTGAAATATCTCCATCATAACTCTTTATGATAGATTTATTACAGAATTCATATTTATATCCAACAATAAGAAATAAACAATGAGTGTATTCTAATATCTAGGTCATAGAGACATTCTCTAAGACTAAGGGCTCCCATTCAAAATATGAAGTTCATTGATCCAATGGAAATTGTTGCAACACTTGCATCACTTTCAACATGGATGACTAATAAGCCTTAAGATCAGATTTCTAATATTCTAATACATATGCAACCAATTGCAAGTGTCTTTAGAAGATTGAGATACAATTATTAGACTTTACCTTATCAAATAAGTAAGTCAATTTCAATGATTATATGTAGGTTATTCTGATGTATTATCCGATTCCTTCTCTAAGGATTCTAGATAGATTTGATAGTCATACTATCAACACATCAACATATTGCAGTATTGGCATTCATCCAACTCTTTGGATGTCATATGGAAGTCACAGAAGAACAATTAACTCTTTGATTATACTTCTTGCTTTGGGTCCAACCCATGCTTCCGCTACGCTTCTTTTATCTATAAACAACCATTGCTTAAGACTAAGGATATCTTATGTTAAATTCAAAAGAATTTAATGTAAGAGCATTTCGACATTTATACATGCTTCACCTAATTCATACAATATGAATATTATGAAGCTTCATGAATGACTAGAGTATAGACAGTAGAATGATGACACTCATCATCTACATCCATCTAAACTTTTAAAAAACATAGGTTCAGGTAGGTACTCAAACAATTTGAATACATCATCTCTTATAGAGCCACCATTCTACATGATGCAGAGAACCATGTCATTCATGATTAAATGTCAAGAGCACATATGCATGCCAGAAAATCTTTATTGATTTTACAAGGATTATTTGATAATTGCGATCATCATCGACATGTCATTTCCAAAGTACATTCGATGAGATCAAGACTTATAGAGACATACAAACCCTAAGGTTTTAGTCCCATTGTCTATTTAATTATCATTCCTCATTATTATGAGGAAACTTGCACATTGCAACCACATACATTATGTGTCCAATTGCAAGCATAATATCTGGATCAAGGCTCCAATCCATGATATTCTACTGGTTATTATTGAGTATAACATTGAGTGGGATTAATGAAGGATTATCTGAAATAAGAAATTTGCATAAATATATAAATATATAATTTTACTTTGATTTAGGAATTTTCATATCAAAGTTGTCTTGCCATGTCAAAAATGAAAGTTCATTCCCTTAATCACTTTCAATGTAAGAGATATACTTACCATTATATCTCAAGCAAGATCTGGGATCTCCTTCCTTATCTTTGTTGCATCCCAATAATATGATAACCTACAACTCGGATAAAAAGAAGCGGGAACACATTCCGCCTTGCAAGTCCAACTTGCATCTCCCAATTCGGTCTTTAAAACCCGGGCCCACCACCCCTAAGGTGATGTTGACCCGTCATTAATTGAACCAACCGTCAACAGGAATACAACTCGCTATGCGCAATCCAATATCGCCCCAATAATATGAGGACCCGATATTGGGGTCACTACGCATACATCCTTACTCTTTCGAGAAGCGACGAGCCCGATCCAAATGGATCATATGCAGGAGTTGTCACTTCGGACAGGCGTCTCCCACATATAATATCTGGTGACAAAACCCTTCGCCTTGACGGGAGACCATGGATGTCACTTAAGTGATCCACCACATCATATTCAAATTATAATTAATCATTATGAATCACATTCATTACGATTAATTCTTCCAAGGGAATTATTAACTCCAATCACATTAGAGTATTTTAATTGGACATAATTAACTTAGTCATATTAAATTAATTATCAATCCAATTCAATCAATCAAACTTGATTGTCTTACTTGAATATATATGGTATTATCTCAAAGTACGTATTAATTCGTATTTTAGTAATTAGAAAAATACATCTTAAGCCCTCAGACATTATCCCGGCCCTACCCGCTGTCATGGCCAGTACCGGGGGAGTGAGACGGACCGCATACGTTGCAACCCGCTACCCCAGCGATCCCCGACTAGACACCATATCCGCCTCGGGAAAGGATAATGCCAAATTGATTAATTTGTACTTGAGATGATCATCGGTTCTTCAACCAAAATTATACCATATAATAATCAAAACAATTTTGATTATAAGGAAATTTGCTAGACAAATTCCCAATCCTATTCAAGCAAGGAGTTTGATGATTGTGTTTCCAATTATGATCTAGATCAAATCTAATCAATTAATTGGTTGAGGCCAAGTCAATTAAGGAAATAATCATCTTCCAATATTTCTCAAATATTTTCCATAATTATTTCTCGAAATTAACAATTAATTTCATTAGTTGACAATCACATGGTTCTTGATTAGGAAAGTAATTTCAGCAGTAACCCCTACTTACTAAAATTAGCATATCTCAATCAATTTAAATCCAAATTAAGCAAAGTAAGTTTCCATAGTTTGCTAACTTGATTTACAACAGAACCTATATGTTTTGCACGCATTTCGAGGTGTCTCTAAGCAGTAATTAACTCCTTAATTACGTTAAGATTCGCAGTTCCCGTAACAGTAAATACATGTTCATTAAAACAACCATATCTAGAGCAAACAAAATCCGATTTACGCAAACTCGGATCTATGGTTTCCTTATTTAATGGGGAACAAAATCCAAGTAAATAATTCGTGCTTAAACATTTTAAACATGGTCGAAATTATTTACTAAACAGATCTGCGAAATCAAATACGATAAAAACTTTCGCGACCATAACGAACCCAAGTCGTCCTCGATTAGCGAATCATATTGGAAACCGTCGACCTAAGGATCTGATACCACTTGAAGAATATGGTTAGATCCTCAAGCGCATCACGGAAGCGTGAGCGTCGTATCGAATACGACGAGGAGCGACTAGTCGCACTAGTTGCTTGATGCAGCGGAATTTAAAAATTTTCTCACGAAGAAACCACATGATCCAAGAACACTTCTCGGATCGTTTCATCTAAACCACAAACAAGTAATAGGATTACCTCTTGAAGCGTGGTTGCGATCAAGTCTCTAAACGAAGATACTTCCTGTCTCAAGTCCGATCCGACGGAGGAGACGCTTGCGAGCGCGGGGATGAACCGCGTGCTTCTCGCAATCCATGTTGATGATCCAAGCGGCGGATCTCCTGATCTAAACACACGAGATCCGACGTCTTCTTCACGAGCGAGGCGCACCGAAGGAGACGGAGATCCACGAGCAGACGAACGGGCAGCAAAACGACGATGCCGCGTCGATGGAGAACCTCTCTAGGTCATCCATGGTGGACGGCCACATGAGAGGGAGAGAGAGGGCTGTCGAGTAGAGAGAGAGATGCTTCTCAAGCATTGTGTGTAAAATAGAGAGCATGGTATACCTCTCTATTTATAGGGTTTTGGGACCCATGGATCTCAATCCATGTGACATGTAAAATCAATGGATGAGATTGATTTATGTCAATCCAATAGTCAAGATTGTTGTTGGTAAAACCAACAACTTGTGATTTAATTTTGATTAAATATATTTGATAAATCAAATAAATATTAATACCAAATTAAATCAATCAAATAAGGAGAGGAAAAATACAAAGGAGATACTTTCCCCATGGAGAAGAGGGGACGGCCACCAATTCCCCAAGGGAATTGGGTGCCGCCCCTTCTATTCCTAATGGGGAGTGCAATCTCATGGATTCCATGAGATTGCATATCTCCTTCTTTTTCTCTCTACTTATTTCCAACAACTATTTGTTAGGATTTTTATTCTCCAAAATAATTCTCAATTAATTTTGGGAATATTGCAATCTTGACATTGGAATATTGTGAATCATATTCACAACCCAAAACAAAATGTAATTTATATTTTCAATTAATTAGATAATGTGTATCCAATACACATTAATAATTAATCTACTAAGATAAATTATATTTAACTCTCTCTAATACATTATAAATATATTTATAATATATTATGAATAATTGGATATTACTATCCACATTATTCTTATCCATAATAATTAAATCACATTTAATTATATTGGATAACTTATTCTCATGTGCTCAAATAATATGAATCATATTCACATTATTTATATCTTTGATAATCAAATCACATTTAATTATCTAAGATAACTCTCCTTACAATACGAATCAAATTCATATTATTCATGATAATTAAATCACATTTAATTATACAATTTCTCAATGCTCGGATACATATATCAACAATAGAATTATCCATGAACTCTTTCAAGGATAATGCGCTTTCTCCGCGAATACTTGGAGATAAGGATAGGGCGATTGTATTGTTCCACGTATAGTGATATGGATATTGAGATCACATCTTAAATCCAGATCTCAGGCCTCCCATAGATGCTTGATTAAATCAAGACCGTAAATCTAATCTTCTCATTGAATCTGAATCACATTCAGATCAATGTCCAACATTTGGACTAAGATCAGATTACTTCTCTACTGAGAGGAGTCACTAAAATCCAAACCCGTTTCATCACTCCCTAGGAATGGAAGCGTCATGGTTATACAATCGTTTATGATCACATCACCCTCAGGTATTCCTAATACATGTACATCCTGCATACTGGAAGACTCAGAATAAACCCGAAGTATTAGATCAACTTTATACTGTCTACTTCAAGGTTTTTATCAGTAAGTTTCTCATTCGATCATTGGGAGTCGGTATCGATCATATACTTTCCAAAAGCATATATCATACCTAGGTCTTGATCATATACTTTCCAAAAGTATATATCAAACCTACAAATTCAGTCAAGCTTTCAAAGCGAGACGACCATGCGCATGGAATTTGATTCTTCCCAATATCTCATGAGTGAGCTCATGTCTTCCGGTTCAGTAACTGAACCTGTATGATCCCTTTGAGAGATCGTATTACTCATATGCCCTTATATGCACACCAGCGCGTCGGTGTATAGACCTTGATTAGGTCATCAACCTATTGGTCTGCCAAATGTACATACTCAGACATATAGTAACACATCTGTCTCCGGTCAGAGGATGTGTGCCTATATCATGACAGCATATGATATAGGACTTTGGTTATCCCGATCTCGTTAAGTCAACTCTTTGACCTAACTTATCTGACACCTCTGAATCTCTATTCCTATGCAGAGGGCCTGCATCAAGAAGTCGGTCGGATATCAGCCTAAATGAGATAGGATTGCCATCTCCTACTCAGGCTGGAGATCATCTCTTAACAATCATTTGACGGTGCTCGATGAGTCCTCAATCTAACTCATTAGATATTCATCTAAGCACCAGCCTCTATGATTCAATAATTGAATCAACAGCTGTATGATCATTAAGATGGCCATGGTACACAACCCTAATTGTACTAAGGGACCTATTATGCAAATTATGTACTCTTTATTTCAGATTAAGGAGTGAATTGCAATAACATTTATTGCATAATGGCTCGCCGTGGGCTCGCATGTCCAACAATTACATCATATAGACGTTGTGGAGTACCATGCATTTCTGTTCCGGCATTCGGATCTCTGTTTTGGCTATCTAACTTCATTGATCATGTCTAGGTGGGTTTTGTAAGAGGCACTTGCAAAGTTTGACTATCAGCCAGGTTCAAAAGGATACATGTAGAAAATATCTTAAGAAACATGCAAGTATTTTAGAAATATAGCTTATCAAAGAACAAATATAAGAAGTGCTTCGAGACACGTTGGAAGCACATAAGAAGGACCTTCTGCGGTACTTGCATAGTTTCACAAAAGATTAAATAAGAACAAGATCACATGTAGCTCCCGAATAACTTAACTTCATTTTTTTTCTATGTTGAATCACATGGTCTATACTTAAGTAACAATGAAAATGTGATATGTATAACATGATTATCTTGATTAAAAGTAGGATGGTATTTTCCATTAGAGACTCTATCACTTGTGAAGCATGGTAAGATGCTACTCACGTGAGTATGATTGTCGTAGTTATTATGGATCTAGTTATCAAACGTAAATACGATGCGAGTTTCAGATTCATGTAAAGAACCGTCTTATGGTTAACATTAAAAATTAAAGCCTTGATCCCCATATCTTCATCAAGTCACATGTAATTATATCTCTAAATCTGATTCCCATCTTATAGAGTCAATACGAACATTGACAACCACTTACCAGAAGCTTAATGTCTTGATTTGTATTGAAGTTTTACTTCGATCTCAGATAAATTTGAATTTTACTTTCGTGAAAAAGTTTCCTCATTATATGAGCTTAAGTGATATTTGTTTGAGCATGACTGTTAAACCTGATGCGAGGTAATATACCTGATATATTACTATAGAAAGTTTTAGTTCACATTTTTGAAATTCAGAATGTTCTGAGATTGATAAGAGATTTGCCAGCTCTCTTTTATTTAGTGGTTATGAAGTCCTTTGGCTTGTCCCAGATTTGCAACTAGAAAAAATATGTTCATATTAAAGCCCATCTAAGCTCAACTTTTACAATATCATACGGAAATTGATTTGGAGAACACCATGACTCAAATCCAACAATAGGAGTTGTTAAGCTTGTGTTGGCCAATTTGCGGATGTGTTACTTTGTCATGTTGAATAAGGAAAACCTCAAATCACGGAGCTTGCAAACTTAAGATAACGATCAAAAATCTTTCTCACACAGTAGCTGAATACACTAGATTTATGCCTAGCACTGGATTTTTGTGTTGTCTCTCAATAATTTTGCATTTAATCATTTTGTCTTCGGAGTGGTTCTTTAACTAAATGCGGGAAGCTACAGAATAACAAAGAAGAGACGCCTTCTTTAGGCTTCAGTTTGACATCTATAGAAGTGGTGAAGTAAATATTTGAAGTGTTGAATGCAGTTCATGCTATAGCATATGCTGGTAGAAGTTAATCTGTCGCGATATTGGGAGAAGAGTAACATCCCCGTGCAACGCACGTGCTGCCCATTAGTGAGACATTATATGGAAACAACAAAACATATGTTCGTTGGGATCCCAATTCTACTTATCCATTTATCCATATGCGCGCAAACCAATAAATCCACGACTTGTACTTATCCCCATCATGCGCACTCTTTATACCTACGCATATGCATTCTGTTTGCTCCATCTTTTTGTCCAATCTAACTATATATAATGCCCTGTGGGAGCATCACGGTTCATTACACTGTTTATGTTGCATTGAATGTATCCCAATGATGTCCTCGATCTATTTTTTAAATGCCATTTGTATCTATTGCAAATGTGCCTCAGTCAGCGAATGATGGTAATATCGAGGCATCCATAGTACCACTGAGCCATATGATTATCCAATGGTTACACCAAGGAAGCACTCGATTGTTCACTGGATATAAGAGAACACAAGAATGGTGCACAGTGCACCTATTTCTAGGGGCAGTACATCATGTGCAACATCCATCGTATCCCGTGGGCATATTCGGATAAACTCTGCATGGTAATATTCGGATAAACTTTGGAGGTACTCGAACCGGGCATATCATCCATCATATCACCATGGGTATATCATCATATCACTAAGGCTCTTCAGATAAACTCTGCAGCTACCCGAACCTTGGGCATACTCGATTGCAGTACATCCATCATATCCGAAGCTTTGTAGGTAGCTGAACCCAGTGTCGATTGCTTCTCCTCCAGAGGGCATCCACGATGTGCATTTAGGAGCGGCAGCTCCTCAGCACTCATCCTCCTCAGGTGATCATCGGGAGCCCGTCTCTCCATTGGCCATCTCGGTTGTGCATTTGGGAGCATCGGCAGCTCATCCGTGCTACTCCTCCAGAGGATATCTTTGGTCTGCACCTAGGAGCATCGGCAACTCCGGCTCTAGTGACTATCTTCAGCTGAGGTATCGGATGTTTATATATTGATTGGAACATATGCATGTGCAGAACATATGCATAATCTACTTCTATCTAATTTTTTTTCCACTTCTTCCAATTGTTGCTTTCTTGGAAACATATAGATTTGAGAACATCATGGCACATAATGAAGACTTGCAGGACTCAGAACAATTGACTCAGAACAATTCCACTTTAGGTAACTCACGTATATGCCTATACATGTATTGGTATCCCTTTAACATGCACAACTATTTCTGTGAAACATATATGCCCAACTTTGTATCTAAGTTGTTTAGGTATTGACGTGTCGCTAGATACTAGATTTAATTAGGTCACGTTGTAGCACGTGTACTTAGCGATTCGGTCAGAACCGAGAGAAGATCTCCGTGAAGAGTGTCTCAGCTTTAATTTATATCCCGGGCAAGTCCGGGGTCGAACTCAGGGAGGCAAAGGAACAACTTTGGGGATAATTTGCAAATTTAAGATCTAGATTTCCAATGCGTATTTTTTAGATTTTTTTTAATGCAAAAAGGATGCCAAAATGCACAATGCAAGTGAACTAATATACTAAGAAAGTGTACAACTTAGCCAAATTAATTTTAATGAGAAATTAATCCAATTTAGCCAAATTATATTTTTCCTAGAATACTAATCCAGAGATGAAAACAAAACACATTTTTTTGGAATTTTAGGACTTAAAATGCAACAATGAAAAATGCACACTTTTTATGGGTTTTTTCGCAATTTATCACACAAACAGTAAGCAAAAATCATGAAAAATTTACTGGAATGAAAACATGATGCAAGAAGACTACAATAATTTTTTTGGAATTTTTTGACAAGTTATGAATTTTTTATGAATTTTTTAATGAAAACAGAGTGGAAATGAGTAATTAATTCCTATTAAATCTACGTTATCAAATTATCAGAGATCAAATTATCCCAAAAAGATATTTTCATGTACAATCCAGGAGACTTGAAATTTCGTGAAAAGGATGTCTGTGGATTTAATTAAAAATCAAATACTAAATTCACTCTACAAATTATTACAAGCACAAGACAACTCCAATTTAAGTGAAATTTGGACAGTAATTACATCACATATCAAGGCATCATATATAATTTTTGTGGATTTTTTTAAGTAACCGTGTGTGAGAAATAATTTTCAGATCACTGATTGGGTAAAATATGCAATATTTCAGTTAATCATTTTTAATTAATTACCCATGTAACATAAAAATCCAAATAAATACTCAAAATGTGCACAATTAGTTGCTCCACACAGTGATATTTTTCATTGAATAAAAAGATGCAAGATCGATGTCCAAATTAACAAGAAAACACAGGGGTGTTTGTGCAAATACAAAAGCTGAAATAAACAAACATTTATATACAGGGACCTATCTGTAATTACAAAAACTTAAGAAATAAAAGATGCAATTTTTACAATAAAAACAAATAAACAAATGGACCTTCTTCTTCCCTTAGGGCACGGTGGAGGAATGGAACCCAACAAAAGGGGGAGGTCGGGCGGCGCCGGCGGTGGCGCGCCGCGCACGGAGGGCGGCTTGCAGCGGTGGCGGAGGACCTGCGGCAGAGAGGGGGGCGACGAGCGGCGGCGAGTGGCGGAGAACGGGGCGGCCGGGAGGGCTGGCAAAGGGAGGACGGCGGAGGTTGAGAGCGGGCGGCGCCGCCGCTGCTCGCGGTGGAGAGGTGCGGCGGCAGGCCGCGGTGGTCGTGGGCGGCGCGGCCTGCCGCGGTGAGAAGGAGGGGGCGGCCGGCGTTGCGCTGGTGAGGAGGGGGGCGACGGCGGTGGGCGGCACCCCCACCGCTGCTGCGGTTTTTTTTTGTTTTTTTTAATTTTTTTTTGATTTCTTTTTTTTTTGCTGTAATGCAAACTATTTTTTTTTATTTTTTTTGTTTTAATTCTTTTTAATTTTTTTTTGTTTAAAGAAAGAATGCAACAAATGTAAGAAACATGATGTGGTGGTAATATGATGTAGTAGAACAAATGAAAAATGATGTGGTGGTAATATGATGAACTAAACAAATGGAGGATTTTTTAGGTGGTGATATGATGATATGATGTGATAAAAAAAAGGAAACAAAATAATAAGAGAATGATGAGAAATAACTTACCTGAATCTTCGCCGGATTGGCGGAGCAGCTACGCTGAACTCCTATTGTCGCCTCGATCCGATTGGCGAAACAAAAATCGGAGAAGCTACGTGAGCTCGACGGGGAACTCGTGACGCGGAGCGGAGCTCCGCGGATCTCACCTGAAGGAGGTCGTCGCTTGAGGACGATGCTTCACCGCTGTCACCAACAAAACACTCCAAGCTCTCTCCTTATTCTATAAGAATGGTGGATGGGGAAAAATGAGGATGTACATATGATTATAAAGAAGAAAAGAAAGAGAAGTTAGAAAGATGGTGGAGATGAATGGAGGTTAGATTATTGGTGGAGTTGAATGGAGGTTAGATGAAGAATGTGGGGTGGAATGGGAGTTGGTGGTAGAATAGAAGACTTGGTGGTTAATGTAGAAATGGAAGTTAGTGTAGAGAATGTGGGAAAAAAAATAAAAGGAAAATAAAATGAAATAAAGTAGGCTACTTATAATACAATAAAATAAAAGATAAGAAAAAGAGTGGAGAATTTACAAAAGAAGACTACAACATGTACATTTTTTTTGTTTGCTTTTCTTTTTATATTTTTTTTGTCTTTTTAATAGTAGATATGTACAATAGGAAAATACAATAAAATAGTACAATCAAAATACAACACCACAATGATTTTTTTTGGATTTTTAATAATTAAGAAAGATAAAATAAAAAATGAAGAAAGAAAGAATATATACATAATATACAATGTACATCTAGGTCCCAAAACCCAACTTTTGCAAACGAGCTCCGATTTTAATGAAACCACTTCCATTGGATAGATAATTTTCTAACTTGAACTTTAAAAGTGAGTTTGGTGAATTTGGAGTTCATACGGAGCGGGAATTTAGCTTGGAAGTTGGTCTTTACGGCTTTTTCCCATT
The DNA here is from genome assembly GCA_037367405.1 of Ottelia alismoides. Lineage (NCBI taxonomy): Eukaryota > Viridiplantae > Streptophyta > Magnoliopsida > Alismatales > Hydrocharitaceae > Ottelia > Ottelia alismoides. The sequence goes on from JAZKJV010002930.1 coordinate 20,190, forward strand.
GGGATCTAGGAGCATTTATTTAAGGTAAAATTTGTTTTTGTATTTTTGTATTTTTATATACATTATTGTGAACAAGTTAGAGAAAGAATTAGCCAAAAAGGAGTTGAAATGAAATTATTAAAAATACATGAAGTTTTGGACTATTTATAGGTATACAACTCCTTTATTTTTGCGGCTTTTTATGTGCAATTTATTTCATACAATCTACTATACAATAATTAGTATATTTTATTTACAAGAGTCATTTTGTTAATTCATGGATTTTATTGACATTTATATGGGATTTTACTCAGGGATTTTGCTAAGATTAAGATATTAAGATGATGAATCGTGGATTCATCACCCCCCTATACTTAAACTTTGCTAGTCCTCGAGCAAATAAAGAATGAATAAGTTTGGTTAACCCCTGACTGTGCATGTGAATACAAGACTTGATCCATTCAAGAACTCTCGGTTTTAGAGATCCTAAAATTCTAAGCTGAACCAAGCTCTAGTCAAAAGGTACCCAATTTCCCTAATCATCAGACTCTCTTTGTATACATATATATAAGGGATATGACTTTTAGTGTTGACTGCAGTTACAAGAGTAGAGTCACAACGTCACCCAAAGTTCTAGTCTAAGAGACTCTCCTACGGACCCGATCCTCAACACTAGGGAATAAATCATTTCTTGCATCCAATCCACCGTCTCTTTAGTTGTCAGACTTGAAAGTGTAGATGGCAGGCCAGTTGATGGAGGGTATAGGATTGTGTCATTTCTTCTCTCCCTCTCATTGGAACAAGGATCCTCTCAAGTGCCTTATTACGCAACGCAATTTTTTTGGTGTTGATCAGTGCGTCCGTCAAGAGAAGTTGGAGCCGTCTGCACTTGTTTTCCTGGGAGTACACCGGGGTGTGCCTTTTTTGAGTACCTATCGTACCTTCTACACCCAGACTTGTAGCATTTACGATGCAGAGCCCTTTTTTGGTGCAAGCCCGACTCCTGGTCCTAATAGCGGTGGTCCAAGTGGACACTTTGAAATGGTTGGGAGCGCTCGCCTTTGGTGGAAGCTCTTTTGATAATTAACTTTGTGGAATGAGAGCTTTTCTTTGACATTTCATTGCTTTGTAGTATTTGTGGCTAGCTCCACTGCTTTTACCAAGAGTTGGCGCACACTGATCAACAATTTTTTATTTTATCACACCCTGGCACATAGGTAAATATCAAGAGATAGTACAAGAACCATGTTCTCATACTGGCTAAATGTGCTGACACTCAGGTTTCATGAAGCCTTCATTGATTTTATCCCATCCTCGAGCATCATTAAATCAAGTCCAAACTCAAATCCCTCATCCCAGTTCCTCAAGTGAAATTACAACTCATCTCATCATAACTGCAGTCGTGTATGTGAGGTGCAGATCATATTCTTAAGGTAGAGACTAAGCATGCAATATAGCACACACATCTTTCAAACTAGGGAAATGTGAATAATTAAGTCAAGGACCCTAATGACTAAGGCTGGTTAACTCAAAATCTCAAGATCTCGTAAACCAAGTGTTCTTGAACATCACTAGTCTTGTGTGAAAGTGGATTGTGTCAGGGATTAAACCAACTTATTAGTTAGTTTTTTTTTTGTGATTTTTTTTCTTTTTGTTGGTTTTTTTTTGAAAAACAAAGGAAAAGAAGAAAGTTTTTTTTTTTTAGAAAAAGTTTTGATTTTTTTTCAAAAGTTTTTTTTAAAAGGAAGTAAATAAGAAAAGACTTTTTTTTTGAAGGGTTTTTAGCAAATAAGGAAAAATTTTTTTTGTTTTTTTTTTACCCATCTCATAATTAGTGTATAATATATATAAAAAATACGTGAAAGTACGAGGTATGGGTAAAGTATATATGTAATATATACATGCCCCCCTATACTTAGCTTGTGCTATGTCCTCATGGCACTAGGTGACAAAAAGACATAGCTCGTACTAAGCGTAGGAAAGCTAAAATAATAAAAAGTATAGAAGTCGATCCGCCCCCCCTATACTTAGGCTCTGGACAGCCTAAGTGTAGAAGAAGAGAAAAAATGGGGCGGACGAGGTCAAGAGGAGAAATGATGAGTAAATACACATGGCGGGCATCGGTCCCCCCTATACTTAGGCTTTGGTCAGCCTAAGTATTGGAAAGAACACAAGAATGGAAGACCGATGAGAATGGGAAAGAATACACAAAAAGAAAATAAAAAGAAGAGAAGGAGCAAATCGGGTCACTCACCCCCCTATACTTAGGATCTAGTCATCCTAAGTATAGCCACAAAATGAAAACGATACGGAACTGGGGTGAGTGATGCGAATCATGAGGGAGGGAGGTGAATAAAGGAAGGAAAATATGTACAAGGAGGAGGGAGAATATACAAGGATCAAGAAGGTTTGTGACGGACCTTCTTGCGGGAGCGATGGGGTGGGTAGTATACACATGTGTCGCTGTCAGAATCGTCCTCCGAAGAATAATGGTGAGGTGTGGGGAACGTCCAACGGGGGTCGACACACGGCTGCTTGCTCAAATATGGCTTCAGATAAGCCGAACTAAGCTCACTCATGTAGATCACCTCATCCGGACCTGATGAGGACTCCTCAGAAAGTTCCTTCTCTGAAACATCGAAGGTAACCTTCTTAGTCGTTTTTCTAGAACCTGAAGCATCAAGAGGAAGAGGAGATTGATACGTCTTAAGGAGTTCGGGGGAACACCTCAAGGAATCAACACTCGTCTTCTTCTTACTAGATGGCCGACTAGAGGATGGAGCAACCGATTTATCAAGATTGGTCAATTTGGTCCCAGTTGTCTCCTTTGGTGTATGTCTTGGATGTGGTGTGTGTGAGGTTCTGACTAGAGGTTCATCACCAGATGAGTCACCATATGCATTGTAATACTCCTGCAGGGTCAGCACACGTCTCTGATAAAGCACAGTGTTCTCAGTTGGCTTGATATTGTTGGGTTCTTGTGTCGGATCATCGAAATAATCAAGGCAATCCTCAAAGGTCATGTCCGACTCAATGATAGCTTTTGCTCTTGAGTCCTCTCTAGAAGCTGTCGTGGTGGTGGTGCAAGCAGTAGACGGTGTGTGGTTGTAGGAAGTGTCTAAACCAATGGTTGTCTGGACAGTCGGTATCTCAGGTGTAGTAGAGAGATGGGACTCAACTGTCTCTCGAAGGTCGCGACTGTCTACAACTTTACGGGTTACCTTGGAATATCGTGTGTCCTCAAAGATCAGGTGAGGTCGGAGTGCTCCCAATGCAGAGAAATCGATCTCCCGAGTCTCACAATCTATAGTTGCCTTAGCCAAGGCTAAGAACGGCTTCCCAAGAATGATCGGAGACTGGGTGAACTCTCCTCGATGCTCAATGTCAATGATCGTGAAGTCTATCTCCAGTAGAGCACCTTGAAAAGTGACGATGACTGAAATGGTTCCTCTCGACCGTTTAATGGTCCGATCTGCCAACTGAATGATCTCTCTTGACTTCTTGGCAGATCCGAGTTTGAGCTTGGCAAACACGGAGGTCGGGAGGATATTAATCGGTAAGTCATCATCGATTCTTGCATGGGTGAATGTGGTATCTTTGATTTCACAATCAAACCTAGGTAACCGCTTTACTCTGCGGCTCTTGGTTTTTCTCCCTATCATCAAAGATGTGGCCATAGACACTATATGTATCTCAGTCCTTGTTCTCTTATTGCCCGACCTTTTAGGCATCAATTTACTTCTCACAAATCTTTTAAGGTCGGGAAAGTGCTCAATGGCCATTATTAAGGGAAGCTCAAAAATCAACTTTCTATCCAATGCTTCCCTAACCGCAGGATCCAATTTTTTTAGATCTTTTCCTTTTTCAATTTTTATGGTATTTTCCGAGTTTTCAATTTTTTTGGTCTTTTTGGTAGGTGAAGGAGGACTAGGAGAATGTACAGACTCTGGTTTGGAGGGAAAGTGGTTAGTAGAAGAGGGAGGTAGAAGGGACTCCAGCTGTACATGATGTGTGGTCAATCCGGTGTCTTCCAGGTTTTCGAAATTCAATCCGCAAGATCCATGATCCACATTCCTACCTGGACTCTTGATCGGTCTACAAATGTCATCCTCCAATAAGTTCTCATGACACATCATGAGAGAAGTCGACGCAATTGGAGGATACTGCTGAGAACTCGGGCTCTTATACTCAACACACCTTAACTCGGGTGTGCAATACTGGGTTGAGTATGGCCCATATGTATGGCAGTTGTTGGTCGAAGCCTCATCAGGCGGAGTTAGTAGACAGGGGGTCTGTAAATCAGTCGCATGAATCCAATCCCCTGTATATGTCGGCTCTCCGAATGGGTGATATAAAGGTTGGTCAATGTGGTCTCTATCACTCAGGTCAATCAAGTCAGGAAGATCGTACGGTGCAGGCCTCTCCATTCGGTTTGTCTGGTTGACCATGTTGTACCCTAAGGTTAAGTCGGGATGTGTGTATGGCAATTGTTGTTCTGTCCCAACTCGAGGTGAAAGTGAGGTATGTGGGGTCAACTGATTATGCCAATCATTCATCTCAGCAGTCGCTTGCTCTTTGATTTGTTCCCTGATTCCAGCAAGCAGACGAGAATATAGTGAATCAATCCAAGGTGGTTGTGGGTCAGGGGTGCAAGAATGTGGGGTAGGTGAGAAGGACAAAGAAGTGGAGAAGTCAGTCGGAGTTCTGACTTCGCGGTTGGGGTGTGGGTATGAAGAGGAATAAGTGGTGGGAGATGATCGGAATATGGTCGAAGAAGGATGACTTGGATATGATGACCAAAATTCTGACATCTTGGAAGGGAGATGGGAGAATGAAGCGGATCGAGGAAGAAAGCGTGCAAGTGCACCGAATAACACACAAAACAAACAAACACAAGAGCAAACCCTGAGTTCACCTACTCAACACAGTGATGGTCGCAAAAGTCCGACCGTTTATCTTTTCAGTTTTAATTAGGTGATAAATCAAGATATCAATCCAATTACGCAAGGCTCAAAAGTAGGTTTTGGGCACTATCCTAGGGATGCGTCCTCACCTCTCAACAATCACATTTAGCCAAGCATACAATGAGGGTTTTGCTCTCCCAAAACAAGTGTTAGTTTTAATCAGTTTTTTTTGTCAACTCTGATTAGCAGTCCCGGTTTTAGGTTTGGTTATCACTTGATTAGTCCACCAAACAAAGCACGCCTAACGATCAGTCCCGATTTCCTTTTAACCTAAGTTTCAAAAACCAAGGGGAGGGAGTCGAGAAAAACCGATGCAAATGATGAAATCAATGATGCATGCCCAGTTCAGAAGACTTACAGTGATCCTCACGCTCTACATGCGGGATGCAAGGCAGAATTGAAATTTTATACTATATGAATGCAAACGAGAAACCGTTCCTAGACAAGCAGTTCTATTAGCGAGTGATGAACAAGTTAAATTTGACTAATAGTCCAGCGGTCTAAGTGCGTCTCGTTAAATGTGATGTGTGGTCCTAAATATTACGAGCACAAGCAATAAAATATTCTAATAAAAATATGCTCTAAGAGCCGCAAGTGCAGGTCCTATTCTACGTCAAGCAACCACACGACCACGAGCGGGTCTAATGTCCAGTCCGGATACAAACGCGAGCTCTCAAACAAGAGCCGCTGGAAAGAGCGAATTACCTAAGTTATTACAACACAATAATTACAAAAATTTATAAAAATTCTCTCGAAAATAAATTGTTTTTCTTGCTCTTCAGCAGTCGGCGCGCGTCGCGTCCGTCGACCTCCGATGCACTCCAAGTTCACCGGGCCCTCGCAAGAAAAATAAAATTTATGTTAGAGAGATAAAAACAAAATATATACAAGAATATGAGAGAAATAATTAAAAAAAAAGGAATAAATACAAGGTGGCTCGGGGGTCAGACTACCCGAGTAAATGGAAAACTAAATCCAAATTTTTAAATTAGTCCCTAAGCCGTTTGCCTCCCCGGCAACGGCGCCATCTGACGGGTCGCTAGATACTAGATTTAATTAGGTCACGTTGTAGCACGTGTACTTAGCGATTCGGTCAGAACCGAGAGAAGATCTCCGTGAAGAGGGTCTCAGCTTTAATTTATATCCCGGGCAAGTCCGGGGTCGAACTCAGGGAGGCAAAGGAACAACTTTGGGGATAATTTGCAAATTTAAGATCTAGATTTCCAATACGTATTTTTTAGATTTTTTTAATGCAAAAAGGATGCCAAAATGCACAATGCAAGTGAACTAATATACTAAGAAAGTGTACAACTTAGCCAAATTAATTTTAATGAGAAATTAATCCAATTTAGCCAAATTATATTTTTCCTAGAATACTAATCCAGAGATGAAAACAAAACATATTTTTTTGGAATTTTAGGACTTAAAATGCAACAATGAAAAATGCACACTTTTTATGGGTTTTTTCGCAATTTATCACACAAACAGTAAGCAAAAATCATGAAAAATTTACTGGAATGAAAACATGATGCAAGAAGACTACAATTATTTTTTTGGAATTTTTTGACAAGTTATGAATTTTTTATGAATTTTTTAATGAAAACATAGTGGAAATGAGTAATTAATTCCTATTAAATCCACGTTATCAAATTAGTCAGAGATCAAATTATCCCAAAAAGATATTTTCATGTACAATCCAGGAGACTTGAAATTTCGTGAAAAGGATGTCTGTGGATTTAATTAAAAATCAAATACTAAATTCACTCTACAAATTATTACAAGCACAAGACAACTCCAATTTAAATGAAATTTGGACAGTAATTACATCACATATCAAGGCATCATATATAATTTTTGTGGATTTTTTTAAGCAACCGTGTGTGAGAAATAATTTTCAGATCACTGATTGGGTAAAATATGCAATATTTCAGTTAATCATTTTTAATTAATTACCCATGTAACATAAAAATCCAAATAAATACTCAAAATGTGCACAATTAGTTGCTCCACACAGTGATATTTTTCATTGAATAAAAAGATGCAAGATCGATGTCCAAATTAACAAGAAAACACAGGGGTGTTTGTGCAAATACAAAAGCTGAAATAAACAAACATTTATATACAGGGACCTATCTGTAATTACAAAAACTTAAGAAATAAAAGATGCAATTTTTACAATAAAAACAAATAAACAAATGGACCTTCTTCTTCCCTTAGGGAACGGTGGAGGAATGGAACCCAACAAAAGGGGGAGGTCGGGCGGCGCCGGCGGTGGCGCGCCGCGCACGGAGGGCGGCTTGCAGCGGTGGCGGAGGACCTGCGGCAGAGAGGGGGGCGACGAGCGGCGGCGAGTGGCGGAGAACGGGGCGGCCGGGAGGGCTGGCAAAGGGAGGACGGCGGAGGTTGAGAGCGGGCGGCGCCGCCGCTGCTCGCGGTGGAGAGGTGCGGCGGCAGGCCGCGGTGGTCGTGGGCGGCGCGGCCTGCCGCGGTGAGAAGGAGGGGGCGGCCGGCGTTGCGCTGGTGAGGAGGGGGGCGGCGGCGGTGGGCGGCACCCCCACCGCTGCTGCGGTTTTTTTTTTGTTTTTTTTTGATTTCTTTTTTTTTGTTGTAATGCAAACTAATTTTTTTTATTTTTTTTATTTTAATTCTTTTTAATTTTTTTTGTTTAAAGAAAGAATGCAACAAATGTAAGAAACATGATGTGGTGGTAATATGATGTAGTAGAACAAATGAAAAATGATGTGGTGGTAATATGATGAACTAAACAAATGGAGGATTTTTTAGGTGGTGATATGATGATATGATGTGATAAAAAAAAGGAAACAAAATAATAAGAGAATGATGAGAAATAACTTACCTGAATCTTCGCCGGATTGGCGGAGCAGCTACGCTGAACTCCTATTGTCGCCTCGATCCGATTGGCGAAACAAAAATCGGAGAAGCTACGTGAGCTCGACGGGGAACTCGTGACGCGGAGCGGAGCTCCGCGGATCTCACCTGAAGGAGGTCGTCGCTTGAGGACGATGCTTCGTCGCTGTCACCAACAAAACACTCCAAGCTCTCTCCTTATTCTATAAGAATGGTGGATGGGGAAAAATGAGGATGTACATATGATTATAAAGAAGAAAAGAAAGAGAAGTTAGAAAGATGGTGGAGATGAATGGAGGTTAGATTATTGGTGGAGTTGAATGGAGGTTAGATGAAGAATGTGGGGTGGAATGGGAGTTGGTGGTAGAATAGAAGACTTGGTGGTTAATGTAGAAATGGAAGTTAGTGTAGAGAATGTGGGAAAAAAAATAAAAGGAAAATAAAATGAAATAAAGTAGGCTACTTATAATACAATAAAATAAAAGATAAGAAAAAGAGTGGAGAATTTACAAAAGAAGACTACAACATGTACATTTTTTTTGTTTGCTTTTCTTTTTATATTTTTTTTTGTCTTTTTAATAGTAGATATGTACAATAGGAAAATACAATAAAATAGTACAATCAAAATACAACACCACAATGATTTTTTTTTGGATTTTTAATAATTAAGAAAGATAAAATAAAAAATGAAGAAAGAAAGAATATATACATAATATACAATGTACATCTAGGTCCCAAAACCCAACTTTTGCAAACGAGCTCCGATTTTAATGAAACCACTTCCATTGCATAGATAATTTTCTAACTTGAACTTTAAAAGTGAGTTTGGTGAATTTGGAGTTCATACGGAGCGGGAATTTAGCTTGGAAGTTGGTCTTTACGGCTTTTTCCCATTGGGATCTAGGAGCATTTATTTAAGGTAAAATTTGTTTTTGTATTTTTGTATTTTTATATACATTATTGTGAACAAGTTAGAGAAAGAATTAGCCAAAAAGGAGTTGAAATGAAATTATTAAAAATACATGAAGTTTTGGACTATTTACAGGTATACAACTCCTTTATTTTTGCGGCTTTTTATGTGTAATTTATTTCATACAATCTACTATACAATAATTAGTATATTTTATTTACAAGAGTCATTTTGTTAATTCATGGATTTTATTGACATTTATATGGGATTTTACTCAGGGATTTTGCTAAGATTAAGATATTAAGATGATGAATCGTGGATTCATCAGGTATCCCTTTAACATGTTGAATCTGTGAAACGTATATGCCCAATACTTGTATTCATATCCCTTTAATATGCACAACTACTTCTGTGAAACGTATATGCCCGACTTCGTATCTAAGTTGATCAGGTATCCCTTTAACATGCACAACTTTGTATCTAAGTTGCTCAGGTATCCCTTTAACATGTTATTCTATAAAGTTAGTACCATCGTACAAATTACGTTCCGATGTTATCTTCAGGAGTTTATGCCACTTTTTAACTGTATACCGATCACATCCGATTCCAATATATAAGGTTCTGTATTAGCGTGTTATTTAGAAGGAAAAGTGAAAATCTTATCCGTTTGTTGACTTTTCTGTAGCTGCAAACATGATTTTCTAATCATCATTGCACAGTTCAACCCTCGTGATTAAAATAGCGATGATTTGCGAAGAATTTCACTTGTACTGTTGCTTACTTCATTCTTTTTTCCCTACTAGGAAATCGTCCGACAAAAAGAATGCGGAACTATCTTGCTACAGGTTTGATTGCAACATTTGCTCTCATTATTTGTCCACTTTATTTTGCATCTTATCTACTTGATTGCATACATATATATATATATAGAGAGAGAGAGAGGAAAGGGAGCCTACTTTGTGAAGTAGGTAACTTTACCTACTTCACATCCATTTTTCGCAAATTTGTTTCTTTTTTTCGTAAAATGTCACCATGGATTTTCATAATTATATCCCTATAACATGTCATTCAAATTTCATTAGAAACAGAGACTCCTACGTCCTCCATCCAGAACATGTAAAATACAGCAAATTTGTGACCGTTAAAAAATGACTGTCTGGATGGAGGCCGTAGGAGTCTCTGTTTCTGATGAAATTTGAAGGACATATAAGGGGGATATTATTATGAAAATCCACGGTGACATTTTGTAAAAAAAAGAAATAAATTTGCGAAAAATGGATGTGAAGTAGGTAAGATTACCTACTTCACAAAGTAGGCTCCCTTTCCTCATATATATATATATATAGGGTAAAATGGGGCTGCCCCCTGGGAGTAGCCAACTTGGTTACTCCCATCCCTATTTTCCCTCATTTTTTTATTTCTTTAGAAAATAAAAATTTGTATATTCATCACTATATCCCTCTAACATTCTATTAAAATTTCGTCAGAAACAGAGGCTCCTAGGCCCTCCATCCAGACGTCATTTTTTTAATGGTCGCATGATTTTTTAAATCGACCCTGTTTGGATGGAGGCCGTAGGAGTCTTTGTTTTTGACGAAATTTTAATAGAATATTAGAGGGATATAATGATGAATTTTAAAATTTTTATTTTCCAAAGAAATTTTAAAAATGAGGGAAAAATATGGGTGGGACTAGCCAAGTTGGCTACTCACAGGGGGCAGCCCCATTTAACCCATATATGTGTGTGTGTGTGTGTGTGTGTGTGTGTGTGTGTGTGTGTGTGTTCCATGTATGTAAGCCATATGATCTAATATGCCACACCTTTGTTTATTAGCGAGGGAATCACGTAGATGCGACATATTTGGTACTCTGTATACATTTGAAGGTTCATTCCCCTTCCTGACTATTATCCGTTCCTATGCAAATATGCACTTATATACTTAGATTTCAGAATTTAATGCACATAATTAATCTTTATTTTCTTAGATCATGGCACAAGCTCCAACAACGAGCAAACACCATCTTCTACTCCTAGAGAAAGTATGAAAGCTGTTTAATTTTATTTTACTTTCACATGCATGAAAAAATATGAGTTTTTTCATTTATAGGAAGATACCTTGATCGTTGGAATTTTGGACCTCCAGATTCGTGTTGTAGTAAATGTGGTGCGATTGTTTGGTTCGAGGAAAGAGTTTTGAGATCAAGGACTAGACAACCCAAATTTAGACTATATTGTTCGGATGGAAGAATTAGGTTGCCACTCTTGAGAAATGTCCCGCTATTTCTTGACTTACTTTTGTCTGGCTACCATCCATATTCTGCACATTTTAGAAAGCTTATACGTCAATATAATAATTGCTTTAGTTTCACCTCAGTTGGAACCTCCATAGACTCCTCTATTAATAATGCCCAACGTCCTTATTGTTATAGAATTCATGGTCAAATGTACCATAGAATTGGATTGTTATTGCCTGAAGATGGAACCTATCCCAGCTTTGCTCAAATTTATATTTTCGATGGTCAGGATGAGATAGAAAATAGATGTCGAGCATTTTGGCATGGATCAGCTGAAGCTTCTGCTAATAGGGATTTCATGATATCATTGCAAAATATGTTCGAACAATGTAATCCCTATGTTACTATCTTTAGGAAGGTTAGGGATTGGATTGAAGGAAATAATGAATGTGAAGTGCGTTTGAAGATAATTAATTCAAGAAGTTCACATCATGATCAATTGGCTCACCCAACATCTTCTGAGATTGCAATGTTGTTAATTGGTGATGATGTGACAGCTGGGGACAATCGAGATATAGTTGTCTGCAAACAAGGCGCTGGATTTCAAAGAATTAGTGAAACACATCCATCATACATGTCTCTACAATACCCTTTATTGTTTCCATATGGAGAGGAGAGTTGGCGACTAGGACTTAGTTGTTCGAATACTGATGGACATAGTGAAAATAATAATGCAGCAATATCCATGATGAATTTCTATTCCTTCCGACTTCAGAATCGAGTTGCGGAAAGAGGAAGTTCTTTGTTGAGAGGGGGTAGGTTATTACAACAATTTATTGTTGATGCATACACATGCATCGAGCAAGGAAGATTACGATGGTTACGACAAAATCAAGATAAATTGAGGCTTGAAAGTTTTGGAAAGATATATGATGTTGTTTATGATGGAGAAGACATCGGTGCAAGTACAGGAAAAAGGATTGTCTTGTCTTCATCCTTTACTGGGGGTCCTAGATATATGCTTCAGAATTATTATGATGCGATGGCTTTATGTGCATGGGCAGGGCCATCTGATTTATTCCTAACTTTTACATGTAATCCTAATTGGCCGGAGATTCGATATTTACTTGATATAGCTGGATGTCCATCTCCAGAGGATCATCCAGATATTATTGCTAGTCTTCAATATTAAACAGAAGGAACTAAAAGATGATATAATCAAAAGGCAACTCTTCGGAATTGTAAAAAGTGGTATGTGGTTCTCGGTCTAATAAATATTTGTACAATTTCTTGACTTAATATTCTATATCTTTTTATATAACCAAGTTGCTTAATTGTTTTTATGCATAGATTTATCTGTCATAGAGTTCCAGAAACGTGGGTTGCCTCATATGCATATGTTAATTATTTTGGATGTGGATAGTAAGATAAGAAGTACTGAAGATATAGATGAACTTATTTCTGCAGAAATTCATGATTCATCTTCTGATAAGTACGCATATGAAACAGTTTCGAGATGTATGGTCCATAGTCCTTGTGGTAAACTTAATCCGAGGTCACCATGCATGATTGACAATAAATGCTCAAAACATTATCCAAAAAAGTTCTCAGATGAGACAATAATTGATTGTGATGTTTATACGATTTATATGCGGCGTGATAATGGTAGACAGTTGCAAGTGCGACAGATATTCGGTGATAGCAGATGGATAGTCCCTTACAATATCGATTTGTTGACGAATTTTGATGCGCATATAAACGTTGAGGTTTGCAATCAGATGCAAGCTATCAAATATTTGTTCAAGTATGTTCATAAAGCATTTAACAAACTATCCTTTGCATTACAAAGTGATGAACATGGGAGGATTGACGAAATTTCTCAGTATTTAAGTGCATGTTATCTTTCTGCAGCAGAGGCTTCGTGGAGAATATTTGATTTTCGATTACATGAGCGGCACCCTGCAGTTCAACGCCTTTCTTATCACTTACCTGATGAACAACATATTGTTTTCCGAGATGAAGATAATCTACACGAAATTTTGGAGAATCCTTCTAACAGGAAGACAATGTTAACTGAATGGTTTGTTGCTAATAGAAAATACTCAGACGCTAGGGTATACACATATGTCCAGTTCCCATAATATTACGCCTGGAAAGAGGAAGACAAGCAATGGGCACCTCGCGTTCGCGGTAAGTGTATAGGCCGTCTTCCATCAGCAAAATTATCCTTTGGGGAGTTATATTATCTCAGAATGCTACTTCATAAAATATGTGGTGCAAGAAGTTTTGTTGAGATTTGTACAATAAATTCTGTGACGTACAATACTTATAAAGATGCATGCGGTGCTCTAGGCCTTCTAGACGATGATAATGAATGGATTCATGCAATTGAAGATGCAGTATTGTGGGCAACTGGGTGGCAATTGCGACACCTATTTGCATCTATTTTGTTAACAGCGAGGTTACAAGAACCCATGAATATATGGCTTAAATATTGGAAAGTTTTCACGGATGATTTTAAGAATAAGCATGCAAATGATTCTCAGAATGGTGTTATCAGATTGTCTGATGATGAGTTACAAAGAAAGGGTTTGCATCATCTTGATTCAATTCTACGGAAAAATGGAAAATCAATTGCGGACTATCCCTCGCTACCAAGTCCTTTTCCCAACAATGAGGTACAAAATCAAGAGGAAATTCTTATGGATGAAATGACCTATGATGTTCAATATGAGCAATCTGAGTTTGTGCGATTATTTTCACGGATGAACGAGGATCAGTTACATATATACAATAAAATTATGGAATCATGCAGTGCGAATGTTGGCTCCTTCTTTTTTGTTTATGGTAGCGGCGGAGTTGAGAAAACATATTTGTGGAAAACACTCATTGCTGGGCTTCGACCGCAACAAAAAATTATCCTTCCCGTTGCTTCTTCTGGAATTGCATCGTTGTTATTGCCTAGAGGTTGAACAACGCATTCCAAATTTAAAATACCATTAGAACTTGATCAATCATCAACATGTCATATTGTGCATCATTCATCGCTGGCTAAACTTATTTGCTCGGCCACACTAATTATATGGGATGAAGCACCAATGGTTAACAAAAATGCTTTCCATGCATTAGATAGAACCTTACGGGACTTGCTAAAAAAGGTTCGATCTGATGCTGAAAAATTTCCTTTCGGTGGGATGATTGTTGTTTTGGGTGGTGATTTTTGGCAAATACTTCATGTCGTACAAAGAGGTGGCCGTGCTGACATAGTTGATGCATCTCTGCCACGATCACATCTTTGGCACAATTGCAAGTTATTTGTGCTTAGAAGAAACATGAGATTGAAACTTAATATGGTTTCTCAGCATGTCCCGGAATTTGATTTTGCTCAGTGGTCACTTGACATTGGAGATGGAAAATGTCACTTTGTTCCTTTTGGTGATCCACAGAGTTACTCCTGGATTAATATTCCATCTGATATATTAGTGGATATCACACGCAGTTTGGATGGTTTGGTTGCTGAAATATATCCCAATATCTCTGATAACTTCTTGAACATTACATATCTGAAAGGTCGAGCAATTTTGGCTGCAAAAAATGAAGATGTTGATCGCATTAATGATTTGATTCTGAATAAAATACCGGGAGAAGAAATGGTGTATTATAGTTCAGATAAAGCAGTACCCCTGACTGACGATGGAAGCTCTACCATTGTTGATTACTCCATGGATTATCTAAACTCTATAAATCTGCCAGGCATGCCGCTGAGTGCACTAAAGATAAAAGTTGGTGTTCCTCTTATGCTATTGAGGAATATAGATCAATCCATTGACCTTTGCAATGGTACTCGACTGATTATTAGATCATTCCAACAAAGAGTTCTCGATGTTGAAATATTAACAGGTGACTACATTGATCGTCGAGTGTATATTCCAAGAATAGAGCTAACCACATCGAATACTGGTGGCCCTTTCATTCTAAAAAGACGACAATTTCTAGTGAAGTTAGCTTTCGCGATGACAATCAATAAAAGTCAGGGGCATGCTTTAGAGAATGTGGGTTTATATCTACAAACACCTGTGTTTTCTCATGGACAATTATACGTTGCATTGTCTCGAGTGACATCAAAAGATGGATTGAGAATTTTATTATCTAATAAGATTAATTATCCCAAAAATTACACTAAGAATGTTGTTTATAAGGAGATTTTAGATGAAGTTGTTGTCCAAACTATGCAGTAATTACTACACTACAGGTATGAACATTGAAACTAATTCCTCTTATTGATCACTATGCATATCAGTCTCATCATTTATTGTGTTTTCATCTTCGTAGTTCTCTCATGTATTTTTAGCAAAGTTACATTCTTCTTTTGATTCCATCTCCTTAGATTGGTAACATCATCACTGACCCTATTATGTCTTACTTTGAATTCATATTTCTTTAAATATTGCTTCTTGGATTATTTTTGTTAGAGTTAGCATCTTCATCTGTGGAAATCCATCATACTTAATCTTGAATATGTCACATAGCATCATTGTTTTCCAAAATGTGCATGTACATTACCTATAATTGTATCGATATTTCAAAAATGATGATCTATTCCTTTACCCTTTCCTATCCAATATTCTATTCCATTTAATTTTCCCTTTCTTACTATTCATGCTAAAGCTATATTGA
Source organism: Ottelia alismoides (assembly GCA_037367405.1). Classification (NCBI taxonomy): domain Eukaryota; kingdom Viridiplantae; phylum Streptophyta; class Magnoliopsida; order Alismatales; family Hydrocharitaceae; genus Ottelia; species Ottelia alismoides. The sequence continues at coordinate 35,823 of JAZKJV010002930.1, forward strand.
TTCAATGCTTCTCATCAGCAGATTATAGTAGTCAGTTGATACCTCACACACCTTTGCCCTCGGTTGAAAAAAAGAAATATCTTACTGATGCTGCTCAAAACAACGAAGACAAAGAGTTGTACCAAAAATATTAAAGCGCGCACTGCATTTTTCTAATGATCACAAGTTATCCACTGATAGTATGGACAAAAGCTTGCATTCCTCCACATTAGTAATTTCAGGTTTCGTGATCAATTGCTCACATTCGAAAGACTCTTATTATTACTCGAATTCCATGATATTATGTATCTTCCATTGCAGTCTAAATATACCTTCACTTATACATTTAAACATTGCTTCTTAGTATAGATTGTGACACTTCCAAACTCCCAAAGATGGATACCATGAAAGAGCAACCTACTAGCAATGAATTTTCACAGATAAATATCTAGCAGCTTATCACATTGGACATGGCACGACCATATATGTGCAACAAGTGCTATTGTCTTAGGATTGTCAGATTATGGCACGGAGAAATTTTTGGTCCAAAAAATGGAGCAACAGTTGCATTTCTGGTCATGGATGAAAAGGTGCGCTTTCAACATAGGTTATCCTCCTTAACAAGGACTCAACTTATTGTTTACTTCATTTTGTATTACACTTCCTCATGCAGGGAGAACAAACGGAGGGATCGGTTGATGATTTAGATCTCCAAAAATGAGAAAGAATCTTGAAAATTGGTTCAGTTTACATATTCAAAAAACGTTCGTTTATATGAGGCATGAAAATGGTACATCATTGCGCCACATCGTTATCGTATGGTTCTCACAGGTCGAACAATTGTTCAATTCATTGAGGATGATGAGAAAATACCACTTATCAACCCAAAAATATTCTCTTTGGACAGTTTGTGTTCTGTCAAACTTAAAGGAGAACAACTAATAGGTACTATGTTTGTACTTTGTTTGACCATATCCAAATCGTTATTCCAAATTTTTGATCTGCATATATTGGTTTTCTGCAGATGTTCTAGGGCTGTTCACGAGAGTGACACCTCTTGCTCATGTTAAGACAAGAGATGGTAGGCAAGAAAAAAGGTTGAATGTTGACATTGTAGATCAAAGGTAATTTAAACCAAATTGTTTCATTTCTACATTATTTTGTTGTTTATATCATCTTCATTCATTTGCATAGTGGGACAACAATAAGAATTACTATATGGACTGACCTTTCCATAAAGTATGGACAACAACTTATAAAGTCTTTAGAGAAAAATACTGTTATCTTTGCAGCGTATTTGTCTGTTACCATTTACCAAGGTAGTAATCAAAGCACTAGCCTTATTCCTTTTGTCATGATGTCATATGAAAGTTTGTATTTTCACTTTTTTAGGCTCTTATTGTCTTTCCACAACATGTTTTTCGATTCTAACTTTTGATCCTCCGGAGCTTAAACAAGCTGACACTCTTCTAGAATGGTATCATACTATGTATTCGTCTAAGATTTAACATATTACTTCTAGAGATTCTTATACCCTTTTTTAGGTTTTCAAAACATTCGTATTTCAAGGCTGCTTCATCAGTACTCCTCACATCCTCTACGGAGAGCCAACTTATTCGAATCGCTGAATTAATCAACTCTTCAGCTACATGTCATGCGGAGGTCAGCCCAAAAATTGCACAACTATGTTCTCTGTGCTTTTTTTACCCCATAAAACTTGACCTAATATAATATATATTTTTCCTTTCTTGCTCAAGCCAACAATGTATCGAACAAAGGCTGTTGTCTCAGGTATTTTCACTAACTCTCAATTATGGTACGATTCTTGTGGAGCATGCTTTGCAGTGTATCGTTGTAAGGATAGTCCACTTCATTGCATTAATTGCTTGACGGAAAATCCACAATGCTTGCCTAGGTAGGAATGCAAATTTATCTTTGTTTTCTCGCCTCCTCATAAATAATTGAATTGCTTCTCCATTTAAGAATGAAGCTTAAGCTTGGAATATTAGACGATTCTGGAGAAATTTATGTAATAACTTTTGGTGAGGTCGCTGAAAAAATACTTGGCATGAACATACATGAGTTGATGTCCTTGCTTGATCAGGTTCTATGCAACTATCACTTATTTTTCCACAACAGGCAAGACCATGTCTCTTAGTTTCCTAATATTTTTATTAGGTTGATGCTTCTACGAAACTCACAAATTCAATAAATACCAATCTATGGAAGAAATATGTTTTCAGCATAAGGATTACAAAAAAACCACCGTTACGTGCGCCAAAGGGAATTCACTGCTACTTCAGTAGAAGATGTACGGGGGCCAGATTTGTCTGAACTGGAGCCAACATCTGTCTGACCATGGCACGGGACATTATTTTTGGTGCATCACTGCCTTTAGAATGCAATGACTCCATTTTTTCTTATTACACTAATTGTTTCTTTTCATATTCTCCTTCTTACTTCTACTACTTCTTTATGACCACAACTCTACCATTTATTTAACTTCTATATACTAATTTGTTATTCCTTGGATTTAGGAAACGATCTGTTTCTCTTGCTTCGAAGTCATATATGATATGTTGACTGCTTCTGCTCGGATAAACTACTTTCTCCCCTGGTGAGCACAATATGATTTCTATCTCTATCATTAGTCCAGCAATCGATTTCGTGTTCAATATGTTTACTTACTCGCTTTCCCGTTCAGTTACTTTCTACAACTAAATCCACTTCAGTCTCAGCTGATTCTTCTCTTACGGATGCGGCTTGATTGTAAATATGACTTGTCCCTTTATATTTACTATCGTTATCATTTAATATTACTTCTCTTTCTTTCCTAATATGATTTTGTAAATTTATCTTTTTCTTCTCACCAACATTCTACTTTCAAGCAATATATTTCTCCTCCACATGCCACCCTTTGCACCATCAACATAAATTCCATTGGTTCTTTCAAAGAGGTGGCAAGCGTACTTTCTTACATATTTCGATTGTAACCTCCTCAATGACCTTCCAACCATTTACGCTTCACTGATATTTGCTTACTTAGCATTAAATTTTTATCTTTTCTTCTTAAACTATTTCATCCCTATAAATGAATATAGTCTAATTTCCTATTACTTTCATTACAGCTACTCCGTACATCAACGCCATGGATTCAAGACACGAGGCTCATGTTTCTATATTATGCTTCGAGATCCAAATTTTGGGCTTGCTTTTTGCTATATCATGGGATGATATATTTTGTTCAATTCATAAGATATCTGCTGATGTTTTTGCCAATTCATCCCTACCTATCTATATGTATATATAACCTCTATGTACATGTTATGTTTAAAAACTCCTTTATTATAGACATATACGTTTGTGAAATTCCATATGTGATCCTTCATTGCTTTCCTTATCTAATGCATTCTCATGAAAAATTTCTTAACAACAGGATCAAATTTATTGTTGTATGGCAACATTTCCCGTGCAACGCACGGGTACCTACTGGTTCTTATATAAAAGAAAGCAATAATCCAAAAGCTGTTTAACGTAAAAAGGATCCCTAGAGATTTTCATCGAGGGGACATCCAAAATTTTGATTTTATAATATAGACATGCGAGGACGAAATAATGCAATTTTCCTACGTCAAGGTGGAGTCAACAACAAATAGAATAATATTACCTCCAATAATCCCTTAATTACTATTCAACTCATATATAGTTATCATTTGAATATTTTACTCCAATGTGGCTCAACCAGTGTTGCCAATGTTGATATTCGATATTTTTTTAGTAGGAAGAGTTACTGAATAAAGAATAAATGGTATTAAATTAAATATTCAGAAAGATTTTGCATTTTAAACTATTTTAAAGATAAAAATTCTGTTCCCAACGAGAATCGAAGAGGGAAAAGCGAGTAAGGGGAAGGAGAGGGGTTTGGAAGTACAAAGCAACGAGGGAAATCGTCTACTATCTACAAAGCCATCGACCATTCCGAGTCTGAGATGCGTAAGATGAAAGAGTTCCGTGAAATCTCATACTATTTCACTGAAACAGAGGGGTGAGGGATGAAAGACATCCTATGTTTCAGCTGGATGAGACATGAGACGGCTTCAAATCCAGACTTGGGAGAGGAGTGAGGCATTGACCAAAGATAGGATGCTCAGAGCGAATAAATAGTTGGGGTGAGATGGCATTAGAAGGTATGTAGTTGGCACTAGGTCTTTCAGCATCACGCAGATTCTTTGATTTGAGCGGGGCCTTATCCTTCAGGCGGGGTTCGAGGACGAGGACTGCTTTTGAAGAGCTACGAGATCGAGTGATGCAGACAGAGGGAGGTTGTGGTTCCTAGCAACTGGACGACTAGACAGGACGACCTCGGCAAAAGAGATATCACTTCCTCATTCATTTCTCTAAAATCAAGCTCGCCTTTGATTCTATTTGGGCGTACTGAATTCATCATGTTCGAGCATACCCTCATACACCCCCCCCCGACCGTCACGTGACGTGACTCTATCCTCACTGCGCCCCCTCCTCCCCATATGATGATCAAAATGTCAAATGCATCTAAACTAGGAAATAACAACTTAACGACGCAAACAAGAAAATGCTATAAATTAGTGAAAAGTAAATTATTTTCAATTAATATAACAAGTCTATATAAAGAGCCAAAAGGAAAAGTTTACTCAGACCACAAGCATTTCACATAAAATCTCAAGGCAAGCATATGAAAACACTACCTTGTTAGTCCTTCCTACCTATAAGATGGACCCTAAGTAGGCTATATATTTTTAATCCACCAATACAAAAGGCCCATTTGACCATTAGGCCGAGCTTGGCCCAAACTAAACTTGTGGATCGAGAAGAAGAAGAAGGGGAAAAAGATTTTTAAGAAAATAAATATACATTTAATTATAATTCAAATAATAACAAGTGATTTTTATATTTATTTAAATAGCCATATCGAGGTACTTTTAAGTGCTGAAAAAGGGGTGTTAATTATCCAAAACAACACCTCAAATGTTGAATTATTGAAAATTGTTCTCCTTCCAGACCGACACCTGAGATGCCGAAATGAGATTAATTCCATTTCAACACCATATGGTTTGAAATGGTTGTGAGGATCGCTCTTTAACTTCTAAGTCTCGACCTCGGGTATCTCATTTCAGTACGTGAAGTGTCGAAATATGCTTAATATGCCTAACGAATATTTTTTTAATTACAATTAAATTGATGTTTATTTTTTTAGGAAAAAAAGATGGGAGAGCGTGAATGTGAGAATATCAACTTTAAAAGGAAGTTAATAATTAGGGTCTAAGAAGTCCCATGGCGTCTTTTTTTACTTTGATGGCAAGGTCTAACTTGTTAGGGGAACGCTCCGGACCCCCAAAATTACCGAGTCTGCTATTACCGAAATTTTGAAGTTTTCTATTTTATTCAAGAGAAGTATAGAGAGAGGTCCAAAGCATAAAGCTATCCTTTGACTTATGATTTTTTACAAGAAATTAGTATCATATATACAATAATGATGTTTAAAAACAAGTTTGGGTGATTTGTAGTCTTATAAAAGTAGTACAAGCCCAAAACTGTGGTATTTAGATAATCATGGCTTAGGTTTTCTCCCCGTTTAGCAATATAGTTATCTTTCACAATTTTTATTATTTTTGTATAAAAATTTATGTGCAAGAAGACAAAATAAATAAGCAAAAGAAGTTGAAATGAATTTATTGAGTCAGTTTGGCATTTATGTACAATTGGGCAAGAAAGTGAAGATGATGACAATTTTCAATTAAATTCAAAATCAGGCAAAAAAGGCGATGACGATATAACATGTTGAATTTTGCGAAACAACTTACTCTTGCAGGGGTGAAGAGTACAATAGTTAGTTAAGATTTGAAAGACTACATATATAGGTTCGGAGGCCACCGCAGCCCCTCCCCCCTCGGAGGCTACCGCGGGCCCCCCGTCCCACCCCACCCCTCGGAGGCCACCGTGGGGCCTCCCCCCACCCCCAGCCCCCGGAGTGGCATCGCAGGCCCCCGTCCCGCCCCCCGGAGGCCACCGCGAGCCCCCATCCCCCTTCCACCGCGGGGCCACAGCCCCGAGGCCACCGCGGGGCCACCCCCACCCCCACCTATGGCACCGCGGGCCCCCATCCCACCCACCCGAGGCCACCGCGGGGCCATCCCCACCCCCACCCCCGGAGCGGCACCGCGGGCCCCCCCCGTCCCACCCCCCCGAGGCCACCGCGGGCCCCCGTCCCCCCTTCCCCTCGGAGGCCACCGCGGGCCCCCATCCCCCCTTCCCCCTGGAGGCCACCGCGGGCCCCCGTCCCCCCGGAGGCCACCGCGGGCCCCCTCTCCCTCCCCCCCGGAGGCCACCGCGGAACCCCGTCCCCCCTCCCCCTCCCCCTCGGAGGCCACCGCGGGCCCCCGTCCACACCCCTCCCCCCCGGAGGCCACCGCGGGCCCCCATCCACCACCCCCCCTGGAGCCCCCCCCGTTCCCCCCAGAGGCCACCGCGGGCCCCCGTCCCGAGTGGCACCGCGGCCCCTGTCCCACCCCCCTAAGTCTGCCGCGGGGCCACCCCCACCCCCCAGAGTGGCACCACGGGCCCCCGTCCCACCCCAACCCCCAGATATAGTTCGTAGGCCACTTCAGACCCCCCTCCCCCCCCTCGGAGGCTACCGCAGGCCCCCCGTCCCACCCCCACATCTCGGAGGCCACCGCGGGCCCCCGTTCCCCTCAGAGGCCACCGCGAGCCTTGGACAAAGGTTTTTTAACCTCGGCCCGTTCGATCCGGCTCGCAATTTGGCCAGGTCTACCCGGAGGCCACCGCGGGCCCCCGTCCACCCACCGGAGCCCCCCGCCCTCCGGTGGCCACCGCGGGCCCCCTCCCTCCCCCTCGGAGGCCACCGCGGGCCCCCTCCCCGCCCTTCCCCCCGGGGGCCACCGCGTGCCCCCTCCCCCCTTCCCCCCGAGGGCCACTGCGGGGGCCACCGCAGACCCCTCCCCCTTCCCCCCGGAGGCCACCGCGAGCCCGCTCCCCCTCCCCCAAAGACCATCGCGGGCCCCTCCCCCCTTTCCCCCCGGGGGCCACCACGGGTCCCTCCCCCCTTCCCCCCCCCCTCCCCCCCCCGGGGGCCACCGCGGGCCCCCTCCCCCCTTCCCCCCAGAGGCCACCGCGGGCCCCATCCCCGCCCTCCCCCCCGGGGGCCACCGCGGGCCGCCTCCCCCCTTCCTCCGGGGGCCACCGCGGGCCCCCTCCACCTTCCCCCCGGAGGCCACCGCGAGCCCCCCTCCCCCCTCCCCCTAGAGGCCACCGCGGGCCCCTCCCCCCTTCCCCCCCAGGGGGCCACCGCGGGCCCCCTCCCCCTCCCCCCCGGGAGGCCACCACGGGCCCCTCCCCCTCCCCCCCAGAGGCCACCGCAGCCCCCTCCCCCCTTCCCCCGGAGGCCACCACGGGCCCCCTTCCCCCTTCCCCCGGAGGCGGGAGGGTCACCGCGGGCCCCCCTCCCCCCTTCCCCCCGGAGGTGTGAGGGCCACCGCGGGCCCCCCTCCCCCCCTTCTCCCCTGGAGGCGTGATGGCCACCGCGGGCCCCCTCCCCCCTTCCCCCTGGAGGCGGGAGGGCCACCGCAGGTCCCCTCCCGCCCCTTCCCCCCGGAGGTGGGAGAGCCACCGCGGGGCCCCTCCCCCCTTCCCCCCGGAGGCGGGAGGGCCACCACGGGCCCCCTTCCCCCCTCCCCCCGGAGGCAGAAGGGTTACCGCGGGCCCCCTCCCCCTTCCCCCCGGAGGCGAGCGGGCCACCGCGGGCTCCCTCCCCCCCCCCTCGGAGGCGGGAGGGCCACCGCTGGCCCCTCCCCCTTCCCCCGCAGGCCATCGGGCCACCGTGGGCCCCGCCACCGCGGGCCCCCTCCCCCCTTCCCCCGCAGGCCATCGGGCCACCGTGGGCCCCGCCACCGCGGGCCCCCTCCCCCCTTCCCCCCCGGAGGCGAGAGGGCCACCACGGGCCCCCTCCCCCCATCCCCCCCGGAGGCGGGAGGGCCACCGCGGGCCCCTCCCCCCTTCCCCCCGGAGGCGGGAGGGCCACCGCGGGCCCCCTCCCCCCTCCCTCGGAGGCGGGAGGGCCACCGCGGGCCCCCTCCCCCCTTCCCCCCGGAGGCGGGAGGGCCACCGCGGGCCCCTCCCCCCTTCCCCCCAGAGGCGGGAGGGCCACCGCGAGCCCCCCTTCCCCCTCCCCACAGGCCACCGCGGGCCCCGTCCCCCCCATCCCCCTCCCCTCCGCGGAGGCCACCGTGGGCCCCCTCCCCCCCATCCCCCTCGGAGGCCACCGCGGCCCCTTCCCCTCCCCAACGGATACCGCGGACCCCCTCCCCCCATCCCCCCTCCCCTCCCTGGAGGCTACCGCGAGCCCCCTCCCCCCATCCCGGAGGCCACCGTGGGCCCCTCCCTCCATCCCCCCGTCAGCCACCGCGGGCCCCCCTCCCCCCTCATCCCTCCCTCGGAGGCTACCGCAGGCCCCCTCCCCCTTCCCCCCTCGGAGGCCACCGCGGGCCCCCTGCCCCTTCCCCCGGAGGCCACCGCAGGCCCCCTCCCCGCCCTTCCCCCCGGTGGCCACAACGGGCCCCCTCCCCTTCCCCCTGAAGGTTACCGCGGGCCCCCTCCCCCTCCCCCCAGAGGCCACCGCGAGCCCCCTCCCCCCAGAGGCCACCGCGGGCCCCTTCCCCTTCGGGGGCCACCGCGGGCCCCTCCCCCCTTCCCCCCCGTGGGCCACCGCGGTCCCTCCCCCTTCCCCTCCGGGGGCCACCGCGGGCCCCCTCCCCCCCTCGGAGGCCACCGCGGGCCCCTCCCCCCTCCCCATTCCCCCCGGAGGCCACGCGGGCCCCCTCCCTGCCCTTCCCCCCGGGGGGCACCGCGTGCGGGCCCCCGCCCCTCCCCCCGGAGGCGGGAGGGCCACCGCGGGCCCCCTCCCCCTTCCACCCCCGGCGGTTGGGGGCCACCGCGGGCCCCCTCCCCCCTTCCCCTTGGAGGCCACCGCGGGCCCCCTCCCCCCTTCCCCCGGAGGCCACCGCGGGCCACCCTCCCCCCTTCCGCCCGGAGGCCACCGCGGGCCCCCTCCCCCCTCCCCCCCGGAGGCCACCGCGGGACCCCCCCTCCCTCGGGCCACCGCGGGCCCCCTCCTCCCTCCCCCCTGGAGGCCACCGCGGGCCCCTCCCCCCATCCCCCCGGAGGCCACCACGGGCCCACTCCCCACATCTCCTCCGGAGGCCACCGCGGGCCCCCGTCCACCCCCTCCCCCCTGGAGTAAGACCTGGCCAATGGGCTGGGGGCCAGCCCGTCCAGCCCACTCATGGGTCGGGCTTGGGCTTCGAGATTCAAGCATGGGCCGGCCTGGGCTGCAAAAAATAAAAAATATATAAGTATATGTCAAACTATACATGTAATAATATGATATGCTTTAAGTTTTTCATTTATGACACAAGTTTTAAATAAAAATTCAATAGTTTACATGTCAAGTAACATGTAAACTACGTATATTAATGATATAAAGTATTAATAAAATCATCTATATGTATTAAATACCA
>JAZKJV010002931.1:0-88115 GCA_037367405.1 Ottelia alismoides
TTACGAGTGACTCAAAATTATTTAAAACATATAAACCGCTCTATGGAAAGGATTATGTTGCTCTTACTGATGAGTTGCATGTAAGTGTAGAAGGAAAATGAGTGTTTATCTGCTAAACAAACTCCTAATCCATGTCATCGTTTATGTTCCTGGCATGCCTCTTAATCTCCTTTCTATTAGCATGATATGGTCTTACAATTAAGGTTGTCGATGCTTTAACTACTATGATTTGAGGAAAAAGGAGCAAAAAGGATTGTCACTGACACACAGTGGCACGAATAATCAAGTCACCTCTCATTTGGTTTCCTTAAAAAGTTATTTCCATCATTTTCAAGGGAATAAAGTTTGAGAACCTCATTTTCTATATATGTAAAAGGGCTAAGCACACCCATGCAACTTATCGTATTTTTAAAAGCAATACCACTGAGATTTTTGAATAGTTCACTATGATGTCTGAGATCCCTGTAATGTTGCATCCTCTAATAGTTACAAGTACCTCACTACTTTTATTGATGACTACCGGATAAATACTTTTGTTTATCTACCCCTTGATCATGAAAATGTTGTTACCACAACAAAAAAATTAGTCCAATTGAAACATAATACATGAAAGCAACCAAGCGGTTCGGAGTCGATAATGCTCATGAATATATGTCTAACCACATGTAAGATCTTTATTAAAGAGATTGTTCATGAGACCTAATCTATTGTAATCTTCAACAAAATGGGATTGCAGAAAGGGATAATCAACACCTCCTAATAGTTAGCATAGCACTTTACTTCCAGTGGAATCTTCCAAACAGATTTTAGGGAGATGTTGTTATGACAAGCGCCTTTTTATCAGCAAGATGTTCATAATGGTGTTGAATATGAATGCTCATGTCTCAATAATTCAACATGATAGTAAATCATTTATTCTCCCTTTAAGGACTTTTGGATGTCTTTTTAATTTCATAATTTTGCACTTGGTATAAAAAAGTTCGATAAATAATAATTAAATGCATTTTTATTATGTTTGGTGACTCAAGAGGCGTATAAATGTTTTTATCCTAAAAATAGAATGATGCATGTGACTAAACATGCCATCTTGGTTGAACACGAATCCTACTTTCATGTCCATTCCATTTAGGGGGAAGCTGAGAGAAATAGTGAAGGGAATGCTCAGGTAATTTTTCTGTTGGATGTTGTTAACGAATCTATGGACTTCTCAAGTACGTCTACTCAGTAGAAGGTAAGGACAAAGGGTGGAAGCCCCACGAAATGAACTAGCATGAAAAAAGACAGTACAAAACAAATCAATAAGGGGCTTAGCTTCAAAGTAATGACAAGGAATCGATCCCAATCCTAGTTAATCCCTGGATGATTTAAGTTCTTCTATCACAAATCGTAGTTCAAGTTCAAATATGAAAAGCTACAGTGATAATAATAGTGTTTGCAATATTGAAAACTGTTGACATTAATGACATATTATCTTTAGCAGGAGATTCGATTGCACATAGGTGTGGATGAAGATAATTAAAGCTGCCCTCGAGATATGCAGAGCATACGCGATATCCTATTAATATATATGTGGGTTATTCTGGACATACAAAAACTATAAATGCTTTATTTTTGTGTCGGTGATTCCCAAGAATGTTGCTGAGGTAGTTGCTAGTCCTAGGTGGGTTTACACTATGCAATAGGAAATGGATGTGCATGGAAAAATCTACATGGGATATTGTAAACATTCATGGTGAAGTACATATGGTAGGTTCAAAGTGTTTGTGTACCTTATAATACAAGCTAAATAGACATGTAGACTAATACAATGTCAGACAGATCAATCAAAAAAATCGTGTTGACTACTTGGAGATCTTTGCTCATGTGGTGAAAATGAATAGTGTGCGAGTTTCTTGTTATGTAACTACTCTTGAAAAATGGAAACTTCTTCAAATAAATGTAAAGAATGCATTCTTGAATGCAGATCTACAAGAATAATTTTAGGTGCATATGCCACATAGTTTTGAGAAGGTAGGGAAATGCTACAATTTGAATTAAAGATTTATATGGATAAAAAAATTATTTAGAGTTTGGTTTCGAGAAGTTTTAAAAATGATCATATTGGAGTATCATTCGAGTCCATGGTGATCATATAATCTTTGTCAAGATGAAGGTGAATAAAGTATGTCTTCTTTTTATTTATGTTGATGACATGATTGGCACTGGAGATGATGATGATAAGGATATTAAACGTCTGAAAGGAGAGCTTGTTGTATCACTTGACTTGAATTTGGAAATCTGAAGTATCTCGTGGGCATTGAAATGACAAGATCAAATGAAGATCTGATTCTGTGCTAAAGGAAATACAATATAATGGAAAAGCTGGGGTGTAAACCTACCACCTCCTGTCGAGGAAAACCATAAGCCGGATGTCAAGATGGGAATCAACTTGATGAGAGTTCCGAGTACTGGTACCAAAGACTTGCGGGGAAGTTGATCTATCTCACTCTTTCTAGACATGATACCCCATATATTGTGAATGTGGTAAGCTAATTCATGCATGCACCATTCATATGCACATGAAAGTATTAGGTCGTATCCTCTGTACATAAAAAAATCATAAAAAGGGATTATCTTTATGAATATGACAAGATTGAGATTGTAGGGTATACTGATTCTGATTAGGCCATGTGTATGGATACAATGAGTTCTACTACTGCATATTTTATATCTGGATCGTAATCTTGTGATTTGGAGAAGCACACGATAGTCTGCCTGTGTAAGATTAAGCATTAACAATGTTGCAAAAATCGGTAGTCGGTACTCGATCGGTTGGGTAACTGTCTAAGAATTAATCGGCAGTTGGGCAACTAATCGGATTTAGTCGGGCTTTAATCAACTTTGATTTTTTTGATTATTTTAAATATATAAATCATTTTATACACATATTCTTATATATTTACATAGATTTGTACATTTTAATACTTCCATAATGAAAGAAATAAAGTAATTGAATTTAAATAAAACACCAAGCATATTAGAATAAGTTTGCTTTAAAAAAAATACGGTATCTCCAAACAAAAATCGATCGACTAGTCGGCCTAGTCGGAAATAGTCAATAATCTGTCGACCATCCTACCTACTAGACTAGTCGGACCTACTAGTCGGGTCAGTCGGGAGACTTTTACAACACTGAGCGCTAAAGTCGAATACAGAGCTATGACAATGGGTGTTGCAGATATGTTGTAATTTTAAGATTATTTTGACATATATGGGAATTATTAGGGAGCTACTTATGAAGTTATTCCTTGACAACAATTTCTTCATAAAATCTTTCTAATAATTCTGTCTTGCATGAAAAAATAAAGCATGTCGATATCGTTTTTCAATTCATCCGAAAGAGGATTGATTCTAAGGAGCATGTGCTTCCATATAAAAAATGAAGAATAAGTTGCTGATGCCTTTAGCAAGAGGCTACCCGCTAGCAAGTTTGAGAAGAGTGTAGGCAAGTTAGACATATACAATCTATATTTCTAATTCGAGGAGAGTGTCGAGTAACCTATTAAATGTATAAATGAATTTCGAAAGAGGATCCACCCTACCGTGTGAGAGTCTTTATGTGTTTCTCACTCTTCTCCTTTGAAAGCATATAGTAAAAGAAAAAGAACCCTAACATCATTGGCGACATGGAGTTTAACTCCGTCATTTTCCATTCTCAAGAAAAATTTCCACGTAAATCGTTATTACATATATCTAGATCTTTCATTTACTCCATTCATCTTTATTCTCTTCCTTTCTCATGCCCATCTCAATTTTCTCCAGTATGTTCTTTCTCTCTATTATTTTTAGTTTTCACGTTGTTTATTCTTAAAGAGAAAACCATTCTCATTTTTTAAAAGAGAAAAAATGGTGACCACTTTCCTTTTTCTATCTCCACTCCCCTCGCCCTTTCCCTGTTTCTTGTTTTCTTCGCTCCCACCCGTCACCTCCCCGTCCCCCGACCGCCATCTCATCTCCGCCGCGTCACCGTGATCACTCCGCCTCAACCGACACATCCTCAACACCAACACCGCCGCTGCCTCCTCTCAACACCGCCTTAGCCTACCGCCGCCATCCCTTCCTCTCTCCACGTTCCATCTACCATCTCCTAGTCCACGCAGACGCAGACGCAGACGCGGCAACGACCGAGCCACTGCCGGCGCCGCCATTTTGTGAGTTTTCCGCACCTGCACGTTTTGATGCTCTCCAACCGTTTGTACTGTGTTGATAGTTTCCAAGAGTAGTGACAATGGGATCTAACCTCAACCAAATATCTTTTGCAGAGCTTATGGTTCTATAGAGTTCTTTTACATGGCTTTACTTAGTTTATTATTATTAGCGAATTAGATCCAGTGCCACTTCGGGAAGCTGATTAACAGTTTTCTTATAATGGTCCAATGTAGTTTGGTGCCATGGACAAACAAGCACCTGCAGTAGCATCTGAATTGCGTGCATTTTCCAATTGGGAGAATAGCTTTCAAATAACGATAGAAGTAGAACAACAGTTCAACGAAGACCATAGAGCGATACAATGCACAGCATAACGCAGAGCAATACAGTAAATAATGCTCGTGGTGTTGAAATTCATGGATACCTGTCCAGTGGCAGAAACGATCATTAGTACAGTTGTTCCTGTTTGGTTATCTCCTTGGACCCCGGAAACGACACGATTGGATTACAAACTTCCAGGCAGTGAATAGTCTATCTGCATCTCTGTTAGCTTCTTCTGCAAACTAGCCATCGAATGGAAATTTAATATGTTTTACAGGATGAACAAACTCGCTTATCATTTTATGGTTTTCATCATGTTCAGACCATTTAGCTGTTTTGCAGTGAAATTATTTCATGTTCTGTGATGAATTTATTTGTTTTCAGTGTACACGAATACACACTTAATTGTGAAGTTTTAAAAAGAAAGGGTCAGCTCCCTGGTATCATATTTATTAATTAAAAAAATCCAACTTTGTTATTTATGAAGAAATCTAAAATGAGAATGAAGGGATACTATTTAATTATATTTACGTAAACGAACCTATAGCAAACCAAATTGGTTATCGAGCCAAATCTGAACAAGATTCTCATTTCAACGAATGGAACCGGATCCAAATTTGTATACTCAGTAAATTAAACAAACCGAATTTAGGTAGGTTTGCTCATGTTCGGCTCGTTTACACCCCTAGTTCTGACACTTAAAATATTTATATGGTGCAGCTTGATGTGATATCATGTTCTCTGCTACATGTGGGACTCCTGTTCCTTTCTTGGCTTATCCAGATCGAAGGGGGTCAAAACATTCCGCTATAGCTCCAAGGGATAGTAGACCGTCATCTGAGAAAATTACAAGCGGATTGGGTTGTCTTGACAGGAGGTTTGTTTCTTCCATAACATTTTGCTTTTATTTACATCTGATCCCTTCTCAATACATTTTTTAATTCATTTATATTTGCTATGTACTTAGTTATTCCCAAGAATCCTTATTAATGTGGTGTATGTTTCAATATTACCCCGTGCATTCTATTTAGTATGAGGGGAAATTAGTTAACTTCTTTACTTGTTTCCATATCATTAAGAACCTTTTCTTTCCTCTAAGATCCTTTAGTAACAGTTAAATCAGCAATTCTTTCTAGTCAATATTTATATTTAAGCACCTAATCTTTTTAGAAATTTATTTACTTTCATATGCAAGCTATTTTTTCAGAATTTTATGTGATATATATTGAAATGAACTGTAATGTCTATATTATTTATGTGAAGGATCTATGAATTCCACATCCCTTCTATTATCGATAGATAACTAGAGCATTAGTACATGAATAATTTGGCTTTCATTAGCAGATGCCAATATTTTGATTTTCACAAAGAACTAGTACCATACAAAGAGGCATGGACTCTTCAGAAAGCTTTGGTTGCTGAAAGACTTGTTTTAGTGGACAAAGATGAAGATGACTCAGACATGTTAATTATGCTTCAGCATCATCCCGTTTATACACTCGGAACTAATGGTGCAGTGGAATTCTTGAAGTTTGATATGGAAGATGCACCTTTTGATATTTTTCGTACTGAGCGTGGAGGTGAAGTTACATATCATGGTCCTGGTCAGGTGGTTGATTCTCACAATAATTTGTTTATTTACTGATAAGAATGTCATACTTATTGTCATATAAAGCAGATTGGCACTGAATGCTATCCAATAAACGAATAAATCTATACACATTCAGCATAGTTTCTTTAAAAATTGTGTTATATGTATTATAAGCAATTTTTGAATTTCCAGGTGCACTCTCTTGAACAGTTTTAAACTTTTTATACAATGCTCTGGTGTTTCCCTAAAAATAGCAATAACGCTATGCTGTGATTGTGTACCATATCCAACAATTTACTACGATGACACCACTTTTTGTAGGTAAAAGTCTTAGTTTGAGATGGCAAGCTCCATTATTCATGAAAATCAATGCCCAACCCTGCACTATAATAATATCAATGATGATATAATAGTTTTCTATTATAAGTAGATGATTATTTTTCACTATATCTTAATAAAAAGCATATGTACCATACCCATACCACTACAATATTACAACATAACCCTTTTTCCAAACTGTGCCAAAATAAAACAGAAAATTATCCAAGCAGGGTAGATGCCCTAAAAAGACTCCCTTACAAGTTGAGTCTCTAAGCCCATAAAAAAGTTTAGGGATTTTTATAAGGAAGTTTTCGACTTTTTTGGGAAGCATACTTATAATTGGTCGTGCTACGAGTCTTGGTTTTCTACCGTTACATAAATTTTATCTATATCCTTTTCAGATATCTCAAAAACTGCTCAATCTATGGCTTAAAAAAAACTATGTTCAATCTAGGATAATGCCCATGTTTGTGCCAAGCCTTCTTAAAAAATGGTCAGTACTCACACGAATCGTTACCAGAGATCCTAGAAGAGCCAACTATGGAAATTATTCAAAAAAAGAGATTACGGAGCCATAATCCCTGATTTTCGTAATGGCACCAAGCTTGGATCTCGTGCCATCAGTGCTCCTCGCTGTAGCGTCCACTGTGCCTACGCCCTCGAGCTTCCTTTTAGGGCTACAGGTTTTTTTGGAGTCGACGAGATATTTTTAGAGCACCGTTTCTTTTCGGGCGATTATTAACCCGACCCGCCAAGCACTTCTTTTGGAGGCTCTGTTTAAGGGAGCCCCGATGGGCCATTACTCAGATAACCGAGACCCGATTATAGTAGAGGACCCACCTAAGCATTTCAAAAAACCTGCTATGCCCCAAACCAGACAGGAGCTTTCGTTGATAAGGTCGCCAGGAGGCCCGTTCGAAGACCTTGTTATTGTGCTGCTGCCCTTGTCATCTCCCCTATTTGATCCATATACTTTTCCCTTCGCGATTGAAGATGTTGCATCACAAGCTGCAGTGGAGCCATGAGAAGTTCCCAAACACTCTTGCAATTTCAACGACTCCTATTTTGCTCGATGTTGACCTAGCTCCTCTTCCTTAGTGGAATTCCTCTCTTGAGCGAGCAACGAATACCTTGGAAACTGGCGTTGTCCACACCCAACCTGGAGTCCTTCCTTAGCCAGCAAACGCCAGTGTCTCCTCTTTGGTCGCTAGCTTCTCTTGTTCTTTAGTTGCGGGGAGTGATAGTGTGATGAGGTGATGCAGGAACATAAAACATGTGAAGACGATCAACACAAGGAGTACATCTATCTTGATTCACTGCAATTCAGTGTTTCTTTCCATAACATGATAGTAACGGCTTACCACTCCCACTGCATGGCATATGTTTGGTCTTGTACACATCATGGCACACATCAAGCTTCGTACAACCGATGCATAAGGGTATCTAACCATGGCTTTCTTTTCTTCAACCTTCAATTGTGGCAACGATCGTGGTGTGAATTTCGGGACCCTTCGACATTTCTTTAATGAAGGTTCTAACTTGGAACGTGAGGGGTCTGGGTGACCCAAAGAAACGGAGCTCGATTGGATCTCTGTTTGTTGAGTGGGGTTATGATGTGGCTATGTTACATGAATCTAAAATCTCTTCATGTACTACTTTCTTTTGGAGATCTATGGGCACTGGTTCACTGATGGAATTCAGAAACTTTGGATGTGGTTGGCACGGGGGGGTGGTCATCGCTTAGAAAGATCCTGTTTATAACGTGGTGTCTGAGCTGAAGGGGAGAGATGTTCTTATTGTTCTTTTGGAGAATGCGTCGTAGGGCACACAAATTGTGTTCTTGTGTATCTATGGCCCCGCACGCATGCTCTTAGGGTTCGTTTGGTTGCAGGGTTAGGCAGGGTTGGGTTGGGTTGGGCTGGGTGAATAGTAAACTGTGAGGAGGGGGTACCCCTGTGAATAGTACCCCAACCTAACCCAACCCTGCCCAACCTTGTCCCTGCTACCAAACGAACCCTTAGGCCAGACTTGTGGGTTGATCTTCGCAATGCCAGAAACACTTTCCTGGGGTGGCCTGGCTGGTCGAAGGCGACTTCAATATCATCTTTCTCTCTTTGGACTGCCCTAGTTTGAGAGGTGGTCATGAACCTAGATTCGGCGATTTTGCTGACTTGATCGATGTTTTGGAACTTGAGGTGATTAATGCTACAGATACTAGATACACATGGAGGAAATCCGGTTCCCACTTCCATATTGATCGTTTCCTGGCATCTACAGGGCTTCTTAAGGCCTTCCCCCTTTCGGCCTCCACTTCTAGACCTCGTACCAGATTCGACCACACACTGCTGGTCTAGGATCCGGGAGATGCCTCACCTTCTAGGGGTTTCTTTAGATTTGAGCAGGCTTGGCTGTAAGAGGAAAATTTTAGAGGCTTGGTCTCCAACCACCTGGACCTCTACTGTGGATTTAGGATCTGTGGCATCACGTTTGGCACATACATTGATTTCTTTGTGCATACGGCTTTGCTCTTTCAAGAAGGAGGTTAGATATGCTAGAAGAGCTTGTCGTGCGGAGGTAGAGGTTTGCAGAATCAATGGGTTGGAAGACTCCATAGAACTTATGGCCGATGAGCTCTCACATAGAGTAATAGCTATGAAAGTCATCTTGAATGAAGATAAGAAGCAAGCGACGCAGCGGAAACAGAGATCCCATCATTCTTGGCTCAAAGAAGAGAATGAAAACACGACCTATTTTCATAGAGTGATCGAGAGATGGGATAGGAGATTGTTGATCATTTTCATGATTTCTCAAGGAGAAGCGTATATAGACTTTGTAGATAGTATGGGCAATGTGCATCTCAACTATCTGAGCAGCATGTGAATCACTTGGTGCGAGACATTACTCCGGACAGTGTTCAGAAGTGCGATCCATGTGACCGCATATGCGTATGCAGGTACCCTTCCGAATCGCATATGCCATATGCGGCCCGAGTACATAATCGGTCTGCATAAACCGCATATGCAGCCACATATAAGGTGGATAGGCGGTCTGGCACATATGATCGTTTAGGGATCTTGTAAGGATCCGATTAATTCAATACCCTTTTCACTACCTGTTTCGAAAACCCTTCTCCCTCAAAACCTACCGATTCCCTGTCTATCGAAACCCATCCCGAAAACCCACGTCTCCATCGCGTCGCCCCCGACTCCAGCCACTCCACTATATTGTGTAATCCACCGCGCAGCTTTTATGCTGCTTCTGCACCGTTGCAACACCTCATCCTTCATGTTGTGTCGACATCGCAACACCTCACTCGCTCAGATAAGCTTCTCTTCTCTCTTGCCCTTGTTCTGGGGTTTCTACAGAGAAGACTTCTAGTGCTTGCTATTGATTCCACCCTCTAATCTTTGGTGATATTGCTTTTAATGTTGCCGATCTATTTGCTCGGATTGCCTCCTATTCCATCTCAATGATTTGAGGATAGAGGGGTTTTTTCACAGAACATCTCGTCTCACCTTTTTCAATGGAATCTATACATTTGAATCTAATGATTGAGATCAGATGTGTGATGTTGAGTAGATTATTGGGTGCTTACATTATCTTCCTTTTTTTGCTTCAAAATTGATCTATTTAGTTGGATTTCATCCTTCAAATTATTTCTGCATCAAATGATCTTCCTAATACAAAAAAGCAAACATAATGCTTCTAGCTTATGGTAAAGTTCATATGCTATTATACCATTTTATAATCATTTTGAAACTAATTGAGTTATCTATTTCAACTACCGAAATAAATAAATATGTTATCAAATTACAAACATGAAGAAAATAAAATCTATTTTCAGAACCGATTCTCCCCCAAAATCATTTTTTCTGGCCCACTTTTAGTAATGATTTCATTTTATTTGTTTACACAGTCTTAGTTCCAATTCATTTCATCTCACCACAACTATATATTTTACTATTACGAAATGCTTTGATTGAAATTGCATTGTACTAAAAGGTTTATACTTTTTATCTCGTCTATATTTTTTTTTAAATATAAATCTTCAATATTTGAATTTATTATTTTATTTTAGTTATTTTTAATTAAAATAATACAAACCGCCCCATATCCGCTTACTCGCTTCAGACTGTCTGACTGAACAAATACCGCATACTAACTTTCTGAACATCGATTCTCGAGGAGGTGAAAGTAGCAGTTTGAAATCTGAATGCTGATGGTGCATCTGATCCTGATCCCTGTCTTTTTCTTTTCTGAGTTCTGGACGGTGGTTGGAAGAGAAGTTGTGGAGAAGTTTACTAGAGGTAATGCTGGGTTTGAAAGGCTTAACTAGGTACTTGTCTCTCTCTTACCTAAGGAGTTTCTGAGAGAGTGGAAGATTTTCGACCAATTACAACCTCCTCGGAGCTTGTTAGTACATGTTTGGTTCCGACTGTTTCAGGAGATTCAGATGAGAGCTCGATCATTGGGATCGTTTTAGGCAAAAGAAAAAACACTGTAGGGACAGAAAATATGTCTTCTCAAGGCCATAATAAGAGTGATCAGGTGAGCACAAAGATGCTTGGAGAAAATGAGTCTGTCTTCAAGCTGTGCATGATGAAGCTTTGGATGGGAAAGCCCTTTTTTGAATGTCCATAGCACAAATGATGGGGTTGGTCCCATGGAAGAAAGCATTTAAACGAGAAGGTAACCTCATGTGTATGTGGGGGGTATAGAGCTTTGCGATTTTATGCTGTTATAGGTGGTCTGAGCATTACTATATGATCCGACAATCTATGATGGGGCATTCCTTATTTGATGTTTGATCAGGGCGGTCATTGTAGAGATCTTGGTAGTAGGGAGGATCAGGGTTGAGAGTTCTTGGGTTGTTTTGTATTGCGTGGTTGTAGAAAGAGTAATCCTTAGTTCTTAGATTCTCCTCGAGTCTTGTTTTGTAAGTGCTTTTCTTAACCTTTTAATAAAATTCCTGGGCGGACACCTTCGCGTGTTTTCCCCTCTTTTGACCTAAAAAAAGATTTCAGATCGATTACTCTTTCCAATGCTATATATTTGATAGTGTCAAAGGTCTTGGCAATTAGGTTGAACATGGTTTTGGATCACACATTTTGCCACTCCAGTCAACATTTATTTCGGGAAGGCACATTGGGGACAGTTTGACTATGACAACTAAGATTATAACAGACTGGAAGAGACGTAAGTCAAAAGGTGTTCTTTGGAAGGTGGACTTTACTAAAGCTTATGACACGATGGATTGTCATTTTCCCTAGATGGCGATGTCTCGACGGGGCTTCCCCAATACTCGGGTCTCCTAGATGAAGTGTTGTGTCACCACGCCTCATACACGGTGCTTGTTAACGGTCGACCTGAGGGAGGTTTTTTCTAGCCATAACAGGGTGTTAGACAGGGGTTCCCCCTTACCCTTACGCTATGTCATCGCATGTGATGTGATGCAGCGTGGGCCCCAAACATAGGGCCAAATATTTATTTATCAAATTTATTTACGTTTTTAAGTTGTCGAAATTGTCTAATTAAATAATCGAGATCGCCTGTGATCTCAACGTTTATTTCGTAGATTTTAATTTGAATTTGGGTCAATTAATTAGTTAGAGTCTAATTAGAGTAATTAGAGGTCAATTGGAAGTTGTCAGAGTCCAATTAGGATAAAGTTGGTTGTCAATTTTAATTTGTTTACTATTTTTGTAAACCATCTCTCCTATATAAAGAGATGGTAGTCCAGTATTTTTAGGAAGTCAAGTATGAATTAAAATTGAGATTGTTATCTATTTCCCTCTATCTCTCTCCTCTCTCCTCACGCGATCTCCGCGGTTCTCCTCCTTCAACCTCTCGTATTCCCGGCGAGTTCTCTCCTCAACCCCTCTATTTTCTCTTCTCAACCCTTCTCTTTCTTCTACCAAAAAATCCACCAAAAAATTTTATTATTATTATCGCCACGCGAAATCCGTTTGCATCAATTGGTATCAGAGCATGGCATTTAGATCGTCCTCACGATCTAACGATTCGTCCCGGCGCTCGCACCGACATCATCGTTCGTCCGAACAAACACGACGAGCCATCTCCACCATCGACGCCACCTTCAAAGAGACGGAGCACATGCTACGTGATTTGCAGAACAACTTTCAATACATGAGTCGGGACCTAATGGCCTTCTTTGAGGCCTATCGCGACGCCCAATCGAGGCATCCACCCGTCGAAGCCGCTGCCGTCAGTCTTGATGAAGAAAAAACTCGCCGTAAAGGAGGAATCGGCCGCTGTCCCGGAGATTCCAGATCTGAATCCATCATCAACGGCGGCCCCCATCGCAGCCCCAGCCCATCCAGCGGCTCCCGAGGCCACCCAGACCCTCGCCGCCCCACCGGCGGTCCCTCCCGCAACCCCGGCAACCCCGTTCCCGCACCCAGCCTCGCTGGCGCCATTCCTCACCCCCGCAAACCCCGCGGTTCAGATCCCATCCCCACCCGCCATCTCTTCCAGGCCCCGTCGCCCGGCAACCCGCGCCACCCCGCCCCCCCACCTTCGCCTCTCTTCTTCCCACGCGCACCGGCTCCAGCCCCCACCGGCCCCAGCCCCACCTGCTCCAGCCCCCACCAGTCCCTGCCCCCCTCTCCCTCCCGCAGACCTCCCCAGGAGCCCCCTCCTCCTCCGCAAACCTCCCCCGCGCGCCACCACCGCAACCCACAACCCCTCCCTCGCCATCGGCCTTTCCCCACAGCGCCGCTCGCCCTGCCACCTCTTCCTCACCGCCGCACTCCGCATCCCTTCCCCCCGCCATCGCCCTGCGCACCAACGCGCCACTGCGCGCCCCTTCCCAACGCCCGCCCCAACCCCACGTTCCCACCCGGCCGCGCAACACACCCGCGCACAACCGAGCCACGACCACTCCGAGCACCATCCGCATCCGCGCGCGCATCCACGGGCGCCGCGCGCCCTCCATCCACGCCGATCCGCAAACCGCCGACGCCGCCTTTTGCTGAAGAAGGACGAAACCCTTACGGGGGTTGTTTCGGTCACAGGGATTGAATCCCCCAATTTCAGGGATTTGGAGTTGAGGTGGAAAAATTGCAAAATGAAATTTCCAAAAATATTTATTTGCAGAAAGGTCCAATGTGATGAGAAAGTAAGGAAATTTGAAGGGGTACGAAAGGTGGAAAAAACTACAAACGTAACGTAGAAAATGATCGCATTGGGGGAAATTGAAGCCACAATTCATGGATGAACTCTCCAACGATGCACCTACATCAAGCAATTCGTCGGGAGACGAATTTTTTAAAGCGGCAGAGAGTTGATGCAGCGTGGGCCCCAAACATAGGGCCAAATATTTATTTATCAAATTTATTTACGTTTTTAAGTTGTCGAAATTGTCTAATTAAATAATTGAGATCGCCTGTGATCTCAACGTTTATTTCGTAGATTTTAATTTGAATTTGGGTCAATTAATTAGTTAGAGTCTAATTAGAGTAATTAGAGGTCAATTGGAAATTGTCAGAGTCCAATTAGGATAAAGTTGGTTGTCAGTTTTAATTTGTTTACTATTTTTGTAAACCATCTCTCCTATATAAAGAGATGGTAGTCCAGTATTTTTAGGAAGTCAAGTATGAATTAAAATTGAGATTGTTATCTCTTTCCCTCTATCTCTCTCCTCTCTCCTCACGCGATCTCCGCGGTTCTCCTCCTTCCACCCCTCGCTACCGGCGAGTTTTCTTCTTCTCAACCTCTCCTTTTCTCCACCGATATTCCACCGCCAAATTATTTTATATTTATTTCGACGCCGCGAAAATCCATTTGCATCATGATGTCTTGTCTTGCATGGTTGAACGGGTGCTGCATAAGCAGCATAATGATTTCGCAATGGGTATACCATTGAGGATATCTCTATTCCTATGTTCCAATATACATACGATACCATCTTTTTTATCGAAGGCGACATAGAGGAGGCTAAGGGAATGGCAAAAACATTGGATTTTTTTGGCCAATTATTCGAGCTTATTCTAAATAATGTGAAGTCTACGACTAATCCCTTTTGGTCATTCTGATCTAGATGCGCAAGCTTGTTGTGGGGAGCTATGTACGGAATGTGGTTCTATCTCGATCCACTACCTTGGTCTTTGCTTGACGGTAGTAGGTAGACTTAAGATGTCTGATTGGTTGCCTATAATTGAGAAGATGGCAGAGCGACTCTATGGATGGAAGGTGGCTATTTTTTCGCATGGCGGGCGCTTGGTGCTTGTAAAGGTCATTTTCTCTACTATTCCTGTTTTCTTCATGTCATCTTGTCTTCTTCCATATGGTATCAGGTGCAGGATGGAGATTATCATGCTGAGATTTCTTTGGGGCAGATCATGTTAGGAAGGATCACAAGTAGGGATGAAAAGGGTCGGATATGGATACAAATATAGGTATAATCATATCCTTATCCATTTTAAAATACGAATACGAATGCGGATACAAATATTGACGAATGTGAAAAATGCGTTACCATATTCTTAAAAACGAATACGAATGTAAAACCAATACGAACTAGATACGAATAATAACATAAATATTTAGTAGACTAACTAAAATATACACGTTTGGGATGGTTTACACACAAAATAGATATACCGGATATAGTAATTTCATAACAATTATATCAACAATGGTGAATGCAATCATAACATGGTGTTACACATAGTTATGAATAAATCTATTACTATACTTATGTACGAAAACGGATATACGAATACGAATGAGAATATTAGCGAATGTCAAAGTGATATCCATATCCGCATCCATTTTAAAACGAATACGAATACGAATGTCAAAATATGTACAAAAAGAATACGATAGCGGATCAGATACGAATATATTCACATTTGTTTTCATCATCTAGTTAATTGGGAGACTGTTACTTTACCAAAATTCGCTAGAGGCCTTGGGATCTCACGGTTGGAAATTACGAACAAGGCTCTTCTACTAAAATGTGTTAGTAGGATTTGGGGGAAGAAGTGACTATATATTGCCGTCTCATTCGCAACATTTATAACATAGGGGTCCGGGACAGTATGCCCCATCATCCGTAATTTCGCCCTTCAGCTTTTTGGAAAGGGATCAACTTAGTGATGTCTCATTTTCACGATCTCTTTCATCTAGTGCTAGGTGATGATAAGTCTTTTGCCTTCTGGACTGCTAATTGGCCGGATCAGGAAATCGTCTCTTCCAAATTCCCCTGCCTATTTGCTTTGCATGCTAATCATGATGTGCGAGTGTTCGAATGCTGGTTAAATTGCAATCGGATGCCTTCGTTCTTGACAGACTTCTCTGATCAACGTCTGGAGGATTTTCTTCTCTTGGAATCTTTCAGAGAGAATGACAGACTTGGAGATGGTCAGGATCACTGGGTGTGGAAGAATAACTCATTCTCGGTCAATCATACATACAAAGCTATCACCAGACCCCCACCACTGATGACTGACGCTCTGGTTCGTGACTGCAACTTTATATGGGAGTTAAAATTGCCAAACAGATGTAGTTTCTATATGTTGCTACGCAGACGGCATATTATGACAATGGACCATTGTGCTAGACCTTTTCATGGATGTCTTTAATAAATGTCCCCTCTACGAAACATATATTGAGAAAGCGGAACATCTCTTCTTCCACTGTGTGTAGACATCCATTATCTAATTAGGGTTGGATATAGAGTAGTTGAATCTACAAAATCTTAAATTTTTTTGGGACTCGCTGTTTGAGGCTAAGCATCATTCTACAGAGGATCTTTTGCGGTCTATTGCAACTATCTGGGCAATTTGGTTAGCTAGAAATGACGTTCTTTTCCTTATGATGTTTTTAATACAAAAATATATTTTTTTCATTCCAAGACTCTTCTCGAGTCCTGGCTTCTGCAAGTCTTCCTGTAACTTTTTCCTGTCTTTTAATATATTTGGGGTAGACACCATATTGTGTTCCTCTTTTCTTTGACTAAAAAATGGTCAATAAAAGGAAAAAAAGGGATTGGTATCGTCAGACTCATACTAGTCAAAATAGAGAAGCATGATCAAAGTTCTGATACCAATTAAATTCAAGTGTTAAACTCTTTTTTTCTCTTTTCCTAAAAAAATCCTTTTTTTTCACATATGCCGCACATAAAAAAGATGGCTTTAATGGTTGTCAGTATACAGACAGAGTTGCAGTTCGTTGGGGGTATTTTTGTATTTGTCTATTCATATGTACTCTCCCAACTCTAGCCTCTCCTTATATATAGGACTAAGGATTGTTGGAGAATGACCTAGATGGGTAATTGGATCCCTCCAGGGTCCAATTACCACAACACGAAGAATAGTTCCACATCATCTATTGGTGGGACTCTGGAGAGTTAGCGAGGCTATATAAAGAGCCCTACACCCCTATACTCATTGAGAGAATGAAATAGAAGAGTCCGCCTTTTGAGATGTTCTCCCATGATTTCATCCCCCTCCTCACGGAGTAGGATTCCACGTAAAATCTCTAGTGTTCTTTATGTTTATCTTGCTTGTTCTTGATTATTGCTTTCACTTTATCGTTTTCCACATGGTATCAGAGCAAGTTAATTTTTTGAGAGATTCAATTTGTTCAATTATTATCGTTCATATTGTCTATGTTATGAGAGAGTTGTTCATGGAGTTTGTGCTTTTTATTTCTTGAGATTGTGCAATATTAGATCAAATTTAATTATACAGATATTCGGTTCTAGTTTGTGATTTTTTTGATGATCTTAAAATTTGTCATTATCGAGTTTGCAATACACTCTGCGATCCATCTCCAAGCCACGTTCTCGAGCGAACATGACGACGACGTACCCATTCGGCGAAGATGAAGAGGCACTCGACCACGTGCACATCTCCGCGACCTTATCTCTGTATGCACCTCCAGACCGAACACCCTCCAGCAACACGAAGCCAAGGCACATGCACATCCACAACCACCCTGCAACTATTCTAGCTCATCGAGGGTCCTCTTACTTGACCAAAACGTCCATGCCGCAATCACGCCAACACGAAGCCTAGACTTTTTCATGGACGTCTTTAATAGATGCCCCCTCTGAAAAACATATATTGAGAAAGCGGAACATCTCTTCTACTGTGTGAAGACATCCGCTATCTAGTTTGGGTTGGATATAGAGTAGCTGAATCTACAGAATCTAAAACTTTTTTGGGATTCGCTGTTTGAGGCTAAGCATCATTCTAGAGAGGATCTTGTGCGGTCTATCACAACTATCCGGGCAATTTGGTTAGCTAGAAATGGTGCGCTTTTACCCTATGGTGTTTTTAATACAAAAATGTAAGTTTTCATTCCAAGACTCTTCTCGAAACCTGGCTTATGCAAGTCTTCATGTAACTTTTCCTCGTCTTTTAATATTTGGGGTAGACACCATAGTGTGTTTCTCTCTTTTTTGACTAAAAAATGGTCAGTAAAAGGAAAAAAGTGATTGGTATCCTCATACTCATACTAGTCAAAATAGAGAAGCATGATAAAAGTCCTGATACCAACTAAATTCAAGTGTTAAACTCCTTTTTTTTCTTTTCCCAAAAAAAGAATCCTTTTTCTTCACATATGCTGCATATAAAAAATGGCTTTAATTGTTGTCAGTATACGTACAGAGTTGCAGCCCGTTGGGGGTATTTTTGTATTTGTCTATTCATATGTACTCTCCCAACTCTAGCATCCTTATATATAGGACTAAGATTTGTTGGAGAATGACCTAGATGGGTAATTGGATCCCTCTAGGGTCCAATTACCACAACACGAAGAATAGTTCCACATCGTCAATTGATGAGGCTCTGGAGAGTTAGCATGGCTATATAAAGAGCCCTACACCCATATACTCATTGAGAGAATGAAATAGAAGAATCCGCCTTTTGAGACGTTCTCCCGTGATTTCATCCCCCTCCTCACGGAGTAGGGTTCCACATAAAATCTCTAGTGTTCTTCATGTTTATCTTTGATGCAGCGTGGACTCGACATATAGGGCCGTCTATTTAATTAAATTGTGGCCGTTAATTTTATTTACGTTTTTTTTAAGTTGTCGTGTCTTTAATTAAATAAACGAGATCGTCTGTGATCTCCAGTAATTAGTTGTGGATTTGATTTTCGAATTAGTCGGTTAATTAGTTAGAGTCCAATTAGGATAACTAGCTGTCAATTTAAATTAGTTTACTATTTTTGTAATCACATCCCTCCTATATAAAGGGATAAGGGTCCAATGTTTTTAGACAGTTCAGTTTGATAATTAATTGAGAATTATTCTCTATCTCCTCTCTCTTCTCTCTTCCCCTCGCGGTCTACGCGTTCTCCCTCCTTCAACCTCGCGCAACAGGCGTGTTCTCCTCAACCCCTCCATTTTCTCCACCAAAAATCCACCGTTCAAATATTTGTATTTTCCCGCGACGCGCCAAATCCAATTTGCATCAATCTTGCTTGTTCTTGATTATTGCTTTCACTTTATCGTTTTCCACATGGTATCGGAGCAATTTGATTTTTCGAGAGATTCAATTTGTTCTATTATTATCATTCATATTGTCCATGTTATGAAAGAGTTGTTCACGGAGTTTGTGCTTTTTATTTCTTGAGATTGTGCAATATTACATCAGATTTAATTCTACAGATATTCGGTTCAAGTTTGTGATTTTTTTGATGATATCAAAATTTGTTATTATCGAGTTCGCAAGTCACTCCATGATCCATCTCCAGGCTATGTTTTCAGACGAACATGATGACGACATACCCATTCGGCAAAACATGCGGAGGCACTCCGCCGCGTGCATATCTCCGCGACCTTATCTCCGTGTGCGCCTTCAGACCGAACACCCTCCAACAACACGAAGCCAAGGCACATGCACATCCACAACCACCCTGCAACTATTCTAGCTCATGGAGGGGCCTCTTACTTGACCAAAACATCCAAGCCGCAACCGCGCCATCACTGAAAAGAATCATCTGAAGCCTCTGTATCTTAAGAAATGACATAAAAACATACCCCCGTATATGCGATCTTGGCACGATGACGTCCAACAGTAGCCCTTGCAACGGTCCCTGTTGGGGGAAAATAATGAATTGCATTCTCACGAGGCTTTAGGATTCTCTTATATAGAGGAGAGATCCGTTGGGTAAATTACATAATGAAGATGAAAAGAATAGAAAATACATAAAAGAGATAAAAAATAGAAAATATCTCAACACTCCCCCCAAGCTGGAGCATAGATATCAATCATGCTCAGATTGGAACAACATCTCTGGTAAGGCTCTCCGACTAGGGTCTTCGTAAGTACATCTGCTGTCTGATCGCCTAAGCTAACATGAGTAGTGGAGATGAGGCCCTTCTGTATAATGTCTCGAGTGTAATGATAGTCTACCTCGATATGCTTGGTCCTCTCATGGAAGGCTGTGTTGTTGGCGATAAAGAGAGCAACCTGGTTGTCACATTGGAGGTGCATGGGATGATGTACGTGGACCGTTATGTCAGTAAGAACATATCTGACCCACATCATTTCTGTGCTAACCTGTGCCGTGACCCTGTATTTGATTCTGCGCTAGATCTGGCAACCACTGTCTGCTTCTTGCTCTTCCATGACAATGATGACATCAAGGAACTCCCTATGAATAATGCAAAGTTAGAGGTAGACTTCCTGTCTTTGGGATACTATGCATACTCTTCATCTGCACAAGCTATAACAACAATGGATGTACCTCTGCTGAACAGAATACTAGTGCCAGGTGAGGCCTTCAAATACCTCAGAATCGTATGGACAACATCCGTATGTGCCTGTCTAGGTTGCTCCTTGAGCTGACTCACTTTGTTCACAACAAAGGATATATCTGGCCTGGTGATGGTCACATAAAGAAGCTTCCCAACAAGCTCTCTTTACCTCCTCTTGTCAACCTCCTCAGTGTCATCATCATAGAGTTTCATGCTCGGGTCCATAGGAGTAATGACATGCCTGCAAACTGCCATGCATGTCTCAGAGAGAAGATCTGTAACATACTTCTTCTGGGTCATCACAAGATCTCGCTGGTTCCTGGCGAACTCCATTACAAGGAAGTAGCGTAGGCTACCAAGGTCCTTGATCACAAATTGCTGACCTAGGAAATCTTAGCAGCATATGTGCCTATTTGTCATATCCTGTAACAATGATATCATCAACATACACAAGTATGACAACTGTACCTCTCCGAGTCCTATGAACAAACAGTGAAGGATCGATAGTCGATCTCACAAACCCCTATTGCTCTATCAAATCCTAGTTTTTATGGAACCATGCTTTTGGATTTTGCTTAAAGCCATAGACCGTCTTGTGGTTGCTGTACGTAAAACCTTTTGACACTCCCCTCTCAACAACGAACCCATGTGGCTGCTGCACGTAAACCTCCTGTAGGTCACCATAGGGAAAATCATTCTTGACATCAAGCTGATAGAGGGGTCAATCCTGTGTCACTGCAACAAATAGAGGTATATGCATAGTAGAATGCTTGGCCACTGGAGAGAAAGTATCCTGATAGTCCACCCCATATGTCTGGGTGAACCCACGTGCCACAAGTCTCACCTTGTAGCGATCTTCACTGCCATATGCTCGACGCTTCACCGTGAATACCCACTTGCACCCAACAACGGATGCACCAATTGGAGTTGAAACAAGGCTCCAAGTGCCACATGACTATTAGCGCAACCATCTCCTCCTCCGTGGTATCTCCACGACTGACAGTGCCACGATAAATCTCATGAAATCATCTGAAAGTCTGATCAACGAAACTTGAGCTGCAAGAGGATATGAAACACAAGTACGTCTCTGCTTTAGCAGAACAATAGGCACATCGAGATCATCTGCCACCTCCTAAGTCTGTAAGTTTCCCTCTTGAGAGGGTACCTGCTCACCTTGTAAGGAATCCTGTTGCATAGACAACTCAATAGTGCCATCAATAGAAACAATGTACTCATTACATACTTGAGGCATGCTGGATGATGGGGAAGACCTGTGAGCAGGGGGAACAGAGCACGAGACTTGCAAGTAAACACACGTGGCAGACACCGAGTCAAGGTGGGTGGTGGTCCAGGGACAACCCCATAAGGTGGTATAGATACTGGAGGTGGTGGTGGAGTTAGTGGTGAGGGAGGTGGTAGAGTAGGTGCAGGAGGCGGTAGAGCTATAGGAGGTGGAGGTCATAGTCAGACAGAGTCTGTCACTTGTAGGAGAGAAATACATAACAAACTCAAAGAATGTAACATCAACACTGATGAAGTATTTCCGCCGAAGCGGATAAATGCAACGGTACCCTTTCTGAGTACGGGAGTAGCTAACGAAGACACACTTGACAGCTCTGGAGGAGAGCTTGTCACGACCATGCGAAAGATTGTGTACAAAGGTCACATATCCAAACACACGGGGTGTAAAGGAGAACATATCCTTCTTGGGAAATGCAATTGAGAATGTAACCTTTTCTCCCAAAATAGAGGATGGCATACGGTTCACTAAGTAGCAGGTAGTGAGAACCGCATCACTCCAATAAGAGTGAGAAGCACGCTTATGAATTAAAAGGGTTATGGTCACACCGAGTAAATGACGATATTTGTGCTCGGCAATACCGTTCTGCTGAGATATATAGGCACACGAGGTCCGGTGAACAATGCCAAGAGACATGAGAAAATCGGATAGCTGTAAAGTGCAAAACTCTAAGGCATTATCAGAGCACAGATACTTGATAGTAACAGAGAAAATATTCTTTATCTCATTAATAAATGATTTAGTGACAAACCCAACCTCAAACTTATTCTTTAACAGGAAAACCCAAGAAAATTTAGAATAGTCATCTACAACAATCATATAAAAACGGTGACTCGGACCCCAAATATTTAAGTGAAGGAGCTCAAATAACTGAGAACTGCTCAGTCTGCTCTGACTCTGATGAGATGGAAATGAAGAACGTTGATACTTCCTAAGTTGGCAAGCCTCGCCCTGGAAGGAAGATCGCATGGAGATCTGTTGGAGGACATGACCCAACCTCTGCAGAGGAAGGTGGTCAAAATGAAGGTGCCATATGTATGGTGAAACTGGTCTAGCATGAATAGTAGAGGCACCAACATGAGGAGACTAGACTAGTCTGTAGAGCCCCCGCTGCTTAGTACGGCCACATCCAATCACCATGCCCGTGAGTATGTCCTGAAACACAAGAGAAGATGGGTAAAAAATGGCACGATAATGCAGATCCTTTGCAATGACTGTTAGAAAATAGGAATGCGGAAGCGTATCAGAATAATGGAATAAAAACTTAGAAGAACACACGCGATTTTAACATGGAACTCTACTCCCTAAGGAGCGGGATGAAACCACGGGAGAATTCCTCAAAGGGTTGATGTATGCATTGCACTTTCTCACTAGATACAGAGGGTGAGGGGCTTCTTATATAGCCCTCACCGAGTCTCCACATCTCACAACTGGTAGATGTGGGACTAAACAACTGGATGTAGTAAATAGATCCTGGAGAGATCTATTTACTTATCTCCTACAAGAGTGACACATAACCAAATACTCCAAAACTCCCTGTCAAGTTGGAGCATGCAATGCTCAGCTTGGACAAACAGAAAGAAATATCAACTCACGTTATAGGATACTACATACAATATCAACTCAACGCGCACAACTGTCGGCTGTTGTCGAGGACATTGCTTCTCATGCCGTGCAGATGAGGAGGATGAACATGCTAGAGTGTGAGTCAAATTGAATCTCCTCGTCGGAGAGCATGTGCTCTGTACTGCGTCTGTCAGAGTCACTGCAACTGAAAATGAGTCTCTACGCCAGAGTATCCTGTCAGAGTCACTGCAACTGAAAATGAGTCTCCTCGTCAGAGTACTCTGGCCTGCCATAATATGTGGACAATTGCTCTATCAATGAAAGGGGCCGAATAAAGAGCGTCACTAATTATCCATACGCAGATTTCTGAAGATGGATCTCTCTCATAGGGACCTCAAAATGGGTTCTCTCTCATAGGAACCTCGGAAGGATCTCGTACTGGAGTTCACGAACACTAAAGAATGGAGTCTGAAAGTCTCCTCGTTGGAGAACTGGGTCTCTCCCATCTGGCACTGAGAATGGGATCTCTACTCCGGAGTCCCTATGAGACCACATGAAAACCCTAGCCCACATGGCTGATGGCATAGGGAATGGGATCTCTACTCTGGAGTCCCTATGGATCACATGAAAACTCTAGCCGAAACCCAAAAGATGAGGACCACTGAAGAAGACCGCATACATGTGCATGTCTGAAACTGAAGACTCGGAACCAATCTGACATCGAGTCTGAACACCTGTAGAGTTTGAAATCTGAATGGCCTGAAATCTGAAGTCTGGAGAATCTGAATTTGACTCGGACCTGTAACTCTACATAATAATCCCCATTTCTCCCATACCCGTCGAAAAATACTGACATTGACAAAGTTTGGAGAAGACAGGAGAAATGGGGAGACAAAATCCAATAAGCCATTACATTTTTTTCTCGGCTTTTCTCAAATTTTTCGGCTATTTCATCAAATTTTAGCCGTCTCTCTCTCTCTCTTTAAATAAGCCATTCACACATTTTTTTGCCTTTTCTCTTTTTTTTGCGTACGTTTTTTTAAAACATATCTTGGCCAAAACAAGGCCCAAAACTGTGACCTTCCCAATTTTTTAACATGCCACCCCTTTTTTTCTTCGACCACTCTTCTGTTTTTTTAAAGGATATATAGTCGGACTTTCTCAAATTATAACGCGCCTCGCAGTAACTCGCCTCCAGCCCCTTTCTATGTGCTTCTCACCCCTGGGGTCGTAGTCACCCCCGATGACCGGCCTAATCAGGCTCTTTTGGCGGGAGACAACCCTACAAGCTAGATTTCCAGGAAATCAAGATCTAATATCGAATGCGCAAATTCTGCGTAAGTCGAATCGACTTAATAACTACACCTCAGACTACCACAATTATATATCAGGGGGAATTCCTGCTTTGCCTCCTTCGTATATGGTGTCTTGGGACTATCCAAGGATGGGGCTCACCCTGTAAATGGACTACCACTCCCCGGAGGTGCCGATCACTGGAGCATACGGAGCCCCTTAGCTTAATTGAGCTGGAGAGGCCTTATCTGAGAAGTGCGTCTTCGGGAAGGTCCTACTGACTTCTGCGAACGCCGAGACCCGAAGAAATAATCAAACAAGACCTTTCCTTGTGAGCCCTTCTTTCAGAGAAAGAATAAGAGACCCTTCTCGCTCGGCGCCGCACCAATGAAGCTGCTATTTAGCCTTCGACGACAGTGGCAGAAGTACGAGATGCATCTGGAGGAAGAAAGCAGAAGTAGTGGAAGTTCTTTGACCCGCTAAAGATTTGCCTAGATATCGATAATAGAAATGAAGTTCTATAAGAGAAGTCGTTGCCTTATTATAGGGGGGTAGGTTGAACAGCAACCATTGGCCTGCTTTCTTCCTCTTTTTTTAAACACTCTCCCCATTTTTCTGAATACACAACAATTTTTTTCTTCAGCCCTTTTAATTGGCCCAAAATATCACGACCAATTTTTTTAATAACAGGGGCCATTGACTAGGGTTCCCACCATCTCTTCATTGCCGCCACTGGAGGGCCTCTGCCTTGAGGTGACGCCGCCTGGGGGAGGGCGCTAGGAGGCGTGGTTGCTGCTGGAGGGTCGCTGCAGGAGCCTGCCGCCTGGGAGAGTCGGCTGGAGTAGGGCGGGGGCGGGGGGGGGGGTCGTCTGGGAGGAAGGCTTCCTCTCCCCCGATCTCTTGCTACTGTCGAGATGAAGGAGAGCGGAAGGGGCGGCGCGAGCGCCTGGAGGGATGTTCTCTTCTGCCTGGAGATGCCGCCTGGAGGGCATATGGAGGTCGCGAGGGAGAACGTGAAGATATCGTGGCACCTGCGCATTTAAGCTTGGAGGGTGCGCCTCATGTTGAAGATGCTCGAGGAGGCGGGCTGCCGCCACTGCCTGGAGGAGCAGCTGGAGCATCGGGCTTCGCCTTGAACAATAATCGAGCGGCTAGGGCACCGCCTGGAAGATGCGGATCGTAAGGAAGCTGCCCTGATCCGGGCATGCCATCCTTCCAGTTGTTCTTGCACTGCTAGATGCCGAGGAAGGGCTCGTTGATGACGATGTTGCATGCTGTATGATGACTCCAGAATTAAGTTTCATACGAAACCCTCGAATAATGAATATGATCTTCAGGAGCGATGTAGCAAACATTAGGGTTTCAATAGAAACCCTAGAACATGAACTTGAACAATCCCAAATAAAAGAATCTTCGCCAAAACGAATCTCGAAAATGTGAACAAAATAGATCTTCAAGAACTTTTCCTCGAGAATTGAACCCGCTCTGATACCATGTTAGGAAATAGGAACGCGGAAGCATATCAGAATAATAGAATAAAAATTTAGAAGAACACACGGGATTTTAACGTGGAACCCTACTCCCTAAGGAGCGGGATTAAACCACAAGAGAACACGTCAAAGGGATGATGTATGCATTGCACTTTCTCACTGGATACAGAGGGTGAGGGGCTTCTTATATAGCCGTCACTGAGTCTCCACATCCTACAACTGGTAGATGTGGGACTAAACAACTGGATGGGGTAAATGGATCCTAGAGAGATCCATTTACCCATCTCCTACAAGAGTGACGCATAACTAAATACTCCAACAATGACTAATAGAAAGCAAATTCATATGAAAAACAAGAGCATATAAAACATTCTGCAGGAGCATGGACGACGTCAAATGCACCTCCCCCTGTTCCGTGATGGGTAAGTGAACCCTATTTGCAATGACTACCGATCTACTAGGAGGCATAGATCTATAAGACATGAACTGGGCTTTGTCTCCACACAGATGGTGAGAAGCACCAGAGTCCATGATCCGTTCTGTCATATCTGCACTGCTGTAACTAGTAAAAGTGTATGCAATATATGAGGAACTCGAAAAGGCTATAACTGCAATTGCAATATTTGTAGATCCTGTAGTGGTAGTGTTAACCACTGGAACCATAATCTCCCGTATACGGGAGATAATGTCATCAAAGCGTGGATCTGCCTGAGGAGCTGTAGTATCTGAAGGCTTAATCTGCTTCGCCATACGAGCAGATGTGGGGTATCTATGCTTCTGATAGAATGCGTCCCCTCAGAGGGTCCCGGACGACGACAGTAGGTGCAGGGACCACACTGATATCCACCACCTCTACCACAAGGACTACGCCCTCTGAACTGATTAGAACCTCCTCTGTCGCGAGAAGTAGCCATCGTTGAGGAAGTTATGTGGTGGTAGCATGTGAAATAAGAAGCATACTGAGACAACTGTAAGCCTCCTCCATGGGAGGTATGGTCGCCCCAATAAGGAGGTGTACTCGAGCTGTCTCATACTCTGGGTCAAGCGCAACCAAGAAAACTCCAACCATCGCAGAGTTCCTGTATGCCATCTCCTGCTCTGTGTAGGTTGTAATCGACATGAAACTGTGAAGCTTCTCGAACATGCCACGAAGCGAGGAGTTAAACATGTGCAGTGGACGGCCATTCTGCTTTGCCATGTATATGTCAAACTAAAGCTGAAGAATCTTGACCTCGTTCTTCGCTCGGACATAAGTAGATGTCGGAATATCCCACATCTCCTTGGCGGTGGGCTTGTTAACAATATCATTGGCTATCTCTATGGTGAGGATCCTAGAGAGCCAAATATGCGCATACGTATCATCTTGCTTCCACGAGGCATTGTCCTCAGTCTTGTTCGCTGGCTCTGGCTTCGTTAGAATGTGCTCTTTATTGTTGCACTGCATAAGGGTCAAAAACTGCATGGACCACAATTCATAGTTGGTCACGCCCATCTTCACGATGGGAGCCGGGCCCTTGAAGGCATCGGACGAAGAAAAGATATCACCCTTGTTTTCTGACATGATAGAAAAACGATCGAAAGCGGAACTTGACTGAGGAAATAGACCGATTTGAGCAGGTCTACACAATCATACGGAGGATTGGTTGTACATGTAGACTCATACAACCATCCTCGTCAATCCTCGATCCGCGCTAGGGTCGGAAAACTTGATTTAGAGGTCTGAAATCACATTCTTTGGTCAAAATCAGACCTTTTCAGACTACAGTTTGGCATCAGAGGAAATAAATCAGCCCCGTAGATCGTATGTGGTGCCAAGAGATGCGAAGTATCGCAAGGGACTGTGCTAGGACGAGCAGCGACAATGCGGAGGAACTGCAACTCTCTTGCGGCGGTGCTGGGGCCTCCGTTGGCTGTTGCGGCAATGGCGTCGCTGTTGCTGCAGCGACGTGCAGGGCCCTGGCGGCTGCCCCCCTCCACGCGATCATCGAAAAAAACCCAAAAAGGGGATGGCTTCAACCTCCTCTCAAGAACAAAAGGGGGTCATCCACCCCTCCCCATTGCACATCCTCCCCTCAACCATGCAGGGACTTCCCCCCAAGCACGCCCCTTGATCGCGATACCCCCATCCAGGCACATGGTCCTCTAGACACAACTCCTCGTCCTCTCCTTCGTTGAAGCAATGTTGCTCACCCAATCGCTCAAGCCGATCTTCGTACACATGAGCACCTCCAACACGCACTCCAAACTCGCGTGCTCCTCCAGTCACATACCAGTGTAAGCGGTGGTCCTCGTCACTCTCCCATAGAGCTTTGTAGGCGGCGACGCCTTGAGATTCGAGTTCCAGGAACCTTAGGCGTGAGACAGTAGGGGATGATACCCCCTCATTTAAAAAAAGAAAAAAGTGAGGGAGAGATATAGATTTGGGCTATAATATATGAAGTGGAAGGTATTAGGCCGTGTTGTGTTGCTTGGTATAAAAAAAGAAAAAAAGAGAGAAGAGGTGAGTGTATTCAAGAGGAGGGGCTGGTGATGGGTTCATTGGGCTGCTTCCAAAAAAAAGAGAAAGAAAGGGGTAATTCAAATGCAAAAAAGGGGAGGCCAAAAAAAGGGCCAAGGATTTTGGTTCCAAGTGGGTCATCATTGTATGCAACAAAAGGAAAGCCACAAAAGGGAAGAATGCTTGTAAAAAGAGATAGAAAAAATAAAATAGCCAAAAAGGACATCTACGAAAAAAAGATGAGCTGTGTAAAAAAGGGAAAAGGAAAAAGGAAGAAAAATGATGATTTTTTTATCCTCCCATCACGTATTCTCCCAACTTGGTCAAGCACCCTCCAAATTATGACAAGTATGAGAGAAATGGGGAGAGAGATAGTACATGAGATACTCATCCATTGATTTTCAGAGATTTTACTCAAAGACCAACCAACTCAATGTTAGCAAAAGCAGAATCCAATGACCATGAACTCCAGTACAATATCCTTTCAAGGTTCCCAAGAGAGAGAACCCACTTCAAGGTCCTGATCTTCGTATGAATATTTTTACAGTATGAAGAAAAAGGTATTCGACGACAGATCTTCCCATAGATGATGAGCCGGCCCCCACGGGTTTTTTGACAACAGAAAATACTCATTACAGAGGTTGGACCTCAACTTCATCCTCACCTACATGTCATGCGAATCATCATCCTCAACAACAACTTGGATAGAGTATGCATTGAGTCGTTATGTTCCGTAGTGTCATGTATTAATTGAGTGAGTTCATGTTTTCTTCTGTTTGTCCAAGTTGAGCATTGCATGCTCCAGCTTGAGGGGGAGTGTCTGGGAATGACCTAGGTGGGTAGTTGGATCCCTCCATGGTCCAATTACCACACCATGAAGAATAGTCCTACATCCTCTGTCAGTTGAGACTCTGAAGACTCATTGTGGCTATAGAAAGGACCCCACACCCATGTACTCATTGGAATGAAATAGAAAAATTAACCTTTCGAGGCATTCTCCCATGGTTTCATCCTGCTCCTCACGGAGTAGGGTTCCACGTAAAATCTCCAGTGTTCTTCATGTTTATCTTTCTTGTTCTTGATTATTGCTTCCGCTTTATCGTTTTCCACCGGGATCATTATCAATTCTTTCCGTTCTTATATTCCTTTTTCGCATGGCGCCGAGGTGAAGGTTTAGATTGGAACTCTATGCTCGGTCAGTCCCACTCCATGCCTTCACAACTTGCAGTATATTGAAGATACGATTTCATGCGCACTCTTGGACCACTAGGTTCCAACAATCACTCTCTTGGAAGATCATCTTGCCATTCAAGCATCTTCATGAAGCATCGATTGGAAATCTGGAAGTTCTGAAGGACCCACCACTGAAGTTAGACCCTCACTGAAAAGGGGGCTTGACGGAGTTAGACCATTGTCTCCATCACTAATGAGGGTCTGAAATGTGAACCCCTCAGGATCCGGGTACCCGTTTACGACACAATTTGTAATATTCCATTTATGACATCGCATTAAAAGTATAATTTTTATGGGAAAATTTTTCGCGAATGAAATAATTTCATCTGACATTCACATAAACATTCATAACCACAAGTTCATAGAACAATTGTCACCAAAATCTCATTTCATTAACTTTTTATATATTTAACGTGTACAAAGTCTGACAGTACATACAGTATATCCCAAAAATCCGACTGAAGAGAAAATAAGCATATTACATTAATAACAATTTAACTAAAGACTGTAACAAAAACCACATACCGTCTGGTATAGACCTTGTCTCCTGGAACCCTGTATAGCTACTGAACAACAGACTCCTTTCCTGCCATGCGTGCAAGGAAGAAAAGGAGTCACAATTGTGAATACAAACCCGTAGTTTAAATAATTAACAAGTAATTTAATGTGCAAAAGAGAGCAAGTAGAAGGGTAGAATAAGCACTATTTACATCTACTTGCGTAAGTAAAAAGGTAGTCAGGATTGTAAGCATTTCTCATAAACTCCCATTATCCCAACACTTTTCATATTTAACATATTTATTTTGTAATCAAATGTTGATAATTATAGGAGTATACATATATGTATATATCTCTATTATTATATTGACCAGATATCAAATCTGTGGATTTGTCGATGTGAAAGATGGAATAAGAATTACTAAATTCCCAAGTTCAATAGGTAGGCATCAAATTCTTAATTTCAATTGTTTCAGATATAGCTCCAGCTGATGTAGATAAAGATCATGATTCTTGGTCTTGGAGATCATGTCGTGGAACTTGATGGCAAATGATTGATGAAATTGCTAATTCCTTGTCATTGAGATTATATCATGGTTTTCGATATAGGATTGATATAATGATGATGGATTTGATCCTTAATGCTATTTACTCCTTTTTAGTTAGTGGATAGTCTGTGGTCTTGGTTCGTGTGAAACCTCACACTATGACTCTAAGGTATTAAAAGTACCTTAGGGTTGGGGTGCCTCCGTAGGCATGCGGTGTTGTATAATGCATCCTAACTAAGTTCCCAACACGTCCACTAACTTATAGGGTTTTTGAATCATATTAAAGTCACTTCTAATCAACTCAACTTTAATTGTGATTTCCTCCAAACCTTCACTGTAACTCTCTCAGATGTACTCTCAATGATGTAGATATAGATGTAGATACGAATGATCTGGATGTAGAATCGCCAAGTCTGTTGGCGAAAGAAAACTCAAGCGGTGAAGAAGCCTACAAATGGCTCTTCCGTCTCGCCCTCTAGTTGGAAGGCCGGTCCAATAGAGGGATAGGTCTATTCCCCAACTACGCCACTGAGACGGGTGAGAGGGACTTCCCGGAAAAGTCACTCTAGAAAAACAGCCCGACCGGTAACGGGCAACCGAGCTCGTACGTAAAACTGAAAAACCAGGATCCCCCGCCTGGGTATCCTAAAAAAACAGGGTCATCGGAACTGGTCCAAAGTCGGGATCCCAACGAGGCGTAAAAACACTGTGAGCTCACGTAAAAACCGAAAGAGGACTGGGATCCTAGACCCGCGCACTAGGCGGCCGCTGCCCTAACTGAGCTTCCTTTCCTCCGCTCAGTTGAGGGTCACCGCGCCCTCGCACGGTCAGGCCTAAGGTCATCCTGACCGGCGCTATTAATTGTTATCAATTATTCACTGCCATCTTTGCTTACTTAACCACTCATTCTTTTCTCAATACTTTATGTGGTCATCTTTAGAGATCTATAACTGGGCTGAGATGGGGATCAGGATTCAAGATTGATCAGCTTTCTTATTGATATTACCGATTCATGTCAGGTTTTGTGAGAGATCTATGAAAAATTCTAAGCTCAGAGTCATGATATGGATTATAGCATATCCATGTCAACATTAACCCTTCAATTCTAACCAAAATCTACTGAAATCAACACCAACTCCTTTATGATTAAGAGATATTCATATAAGGATCACCTATTTCTAATTAACCAATTATCTGACTCAACAACAACCCTTGTATTAGCTAAAAAAAAATCGAATTAAAGGAGAACGTAGAGTACGAACGCAAGAACCCAAGACTCTCCATCTTACAGATTAGTTCAAGGTTGAATAGAATATATTCATAATAATCCACTTTATTTGATGTAGTGTGTCTTATGAGGTCTTGATCATTACCATAATAAAACTTTCCTTAGAATAGAGTGAAAACTCACATCTTACTTTAGCACGTGTATTAAATCCTGATTTGATTCTTATCTGTATCCAAAATTTATAGGAGTTCTGCTCTCTGGGAATGAGATTTGTAACACTGATATGAACAGAAGATCTTATAGTAATTAGATTAAGATATTACTAGAATATGTCTGTAGATCTTAGTGATGATGAAAGGAGTATGCCTTCAAGATTATAAAAGCTTCCAAGAAGAATATCATATATTTAAACAATAGGACTATCTAGCAACTCATGTTTTCACTAATGTAATTGAAGGTCAAAAATATATTCCGATCAACATGTATCTTTTCTTTTCGAATTTTATCTCTTACTCTCCTAGTAGTATGGCCAGTACATAGGCACGATCAAGGTTTGTTACTCAATTATCATCCCACATATACCACAGAATGGTATAGCATTTATAATTATGTGTGCCATTGTTCCTAGAGCAAAATTGATCTATATATATATATAAATTCAAATTTAATAAATGAAACGTGCTTAATTAATTATTAATTTCAACATTTTTTTTTCAGAGATGGTTGGTGTTATACATAAAAATTCGGAAATGATTTAATAATCTTTGCATTAGAACATGCTATTCAATATTCATGTCTGCTATGCAATCATATGGCAACTAAAAACAATACTAAGTTCAATATGACATTGTGTGTAGTTACAAATTTCCTAATCATATGTTTACAACGTGATTTTAAAATGTAAATGAGATTTTATTTCTAATCTATCTCTATCAATTCCAGTATACTTGATCATCACGTAACGATTTGACTATTACTGTTTACTGCTAAAATTCTTTATGATTATTACAAAGTTTCTGTGTGTAAAGTAGAAGTTGGATTTTTGGAATAATAACAAGTTTAGCCTAAATCAGTGTGAAACAAGTTTTAGCATTAAGATATATATATATATATATCCAAATTCTTATATAAAGGCATATGATTTAAACAGGTACATTATACGTTGAACAAGAACATGAATTGGAGATATTTAGTATTAATTATAGATCGAACAGGAGAGGTGTCAAGCCTTAAAAAAATCAATATAATACCACATGCATGGCAGTAATAGGGAAGGGGATTGTACATATGATAAGCTCAATGGGCATGCATGACAGCAAGAGAATGGGTAAGGAATGTACCTAGTTGAATCTTTGGTTCCTAGAGAATTTGATCTTGCTGTAGCATGCACTGCAGCAACTATGGGGAGTTTTCAGAAGCAGATATGACTTCTTGCAGTAGCCAATCAGGAGAAAGAGAAGAGCTTCCAGCAAGGGAAATGGCTTCCAGAGCAGCAGCTTCAGCTGCTGGACAACAGGAGCTTCTCCTCCCAGGTTGACAAAAACCTGAAGCAGCAGGATGATTCCTTGCACTCTTTCTAGCAGTTCAATCTGTAGCAGATTTCAGCCCAAAATGGAGGAGAAAGAAGAGATTTAGGCTGGGAATCAGGGGAAAGAGGTGTGTATATATATAGGGAGAGGGAATGGTACCTTTTATTTCTCCAAATTGGAAGGAGGAAGGCAAAATCAGCAAAAAGAATTGTTGATTGGAGCAGCCCCAAGTGCTTGGGGTTGTAGCTTGGAAAATTTTGGAGCAAATTGGAGAAAGGCAGTTTTTTTTT
This sequence comes from Ottelia alismoides, assembly GCA_037367405.1. Taxonomy (NCBI): domain Eukaryota; kingdom Viridiplantae; phylum Streptophyta; class Magnoliopsida; order Alismatales; family Hydrocharitaceae; genus Ottelia; species Ottelia alismoides. The sequence continues at coordinate 33,626 of JAZKJV010002931.1, forward strand.
TTGGGAGAAGAGAGGGGCTGATACGGCTGGAACTGGAGAGGAAATGGGGACAAAATAAATGAAAAGAGCTAATATATATAGCAAGAGATGAGGTCTAATTAATTGCCAAGTGGGAGGGGAAGAATCCAAGTGGAGAAAAGCAAAGGGCCAAGTGGAGGCTGCTGGAAATCCAGCAGTCTGCTACTTCTGTTAATAAAAATTTATTTTTTTATAATATTTTTTTACCAATTTCTTTCTTTAGTTCACATACTTAAAGTTGACCTCAAGCGCATATCGGACCTCCGATTTCGACGCGCCATAGCTCGATTTGACCGTCTCTGAACACCGATCAATATGAGTATAATATTGGTATACTTCCGATTGGGTTTTGAACCACCGAAATTTTCGGATACTATTTTTGTTTAAGGTTAAATTTTGTGATTTAAAAATATCAAACGACCTCCGATTGACGAACGGTCGATTCCGTTAGTCTTATTTCGTCGAATCGGATCTAATGACAGTCTCAGTTCGTTTTGCGGTTTCCGAACTTGCGTCGCGGCTTTTTCGCGGCACGTATTACGAAGCGACCGATTTTTGGTCGATTTCACCCGAACAACTTTTGATTCACGATCAATTGATCGTTTTAGGTTATCTAATATTTTCAGATAACTTAATTGGGTTATTCGGACCCTAATCGGGTCGGGTTCGGATTTGATTGGAAATCGGATGTTACATGAAATACCCAATTTTGGAGGATATCATCGTATCTCCATAACTCCATATCCCAATCTCTCTTGGATCACTATGGTATCGCCATCGCTTCCATAAGGTATTGTCATTGACATATCTCCAGGTTATCACCATTGCCCATATCTCTAGGGTATTATCATCGCCCATGGTATTAATATCTCTGCTTAGGGGATTGCCATATTCCTGATGTGTATAGCTAGCTCGATGAGAGGGTCCTTGCTTGAAGGACCTGAAAGGCATCACCGTTTAGGCTTATGATATCGAGACATGGTATTGAATAGAATATTTTTTGTTATAATGATAGTACCCATTTAGTGATTTATACGCTATAGTGATATTTATGCTATGGTGAGTTAGTGACAAGTACTTGTTCAGTGGGAATTTTTATATAATTGAGGCGAATGATATTTATGCTACAGTGCCAACCACGTGCTATCCAACCATTCTTTCTAGCCATATCAAATCAGCAAGGGTAATATAACGTGCTAAGAAAATTGTTTTAGGTCTAGGTTTTCTTTGTTATGAATTTTAGTAGAGGACATGGCACATGTTATAGGTCCTAAGTTGGCATTGTCGACAATAGTCACAGGTAGCATGAGAAATTAGTTTGCTGCTCAGCTCGTCAATATGTAAACGACCAAGCACATATGTTCGTGAAGTCAATCATAGGGAAGTGCATCTTCTCCCATTGCTCAGATCAAACTATTGTGGTAGTATATGCAGTAGATCTCCTTAGATCGATCCGTGAGGCTTAAGTAGTGTGACGTGTTGGTGATATATATCATTGGTATGTTAGTATCGATGAGATATTGAATTGTCTCAAAAAAAATCGATGAGATAGTGACATCGGCACCAACCCTTTCACTGATATATTCATGAAATGAGAAATAGTGAACACTCCTTGTTTTTTAATCTTTTTTCACCCTAATCACCAATATATGCTCCCTTTTTGCCCCATTTCATGATCTAGCTACCACTAGTAAGCGTTTAGGCGATTTGCAGTTTTAGGATTTTTTGAAGGCTCGAAGGCTTGCCGTTTCGATGGTATTCATTCTCTATTCTTTGATTTTTGTAAGAGCGGTGATTGTAGAGTCCACTTCTCTTTTTTTCTCAACATTTGATTTGTGAAAACATGATGATTGAAGTCGTCAATCTTGAAATCTTGTTAAATATTTATCTAGATTTTGATATTATGAAAACCTTTATCATTATGGATGTTGGAGGAGATTTAATCTTGGGTGGTGGAACTACATCAAGCCTGTATAGTGGATATGGATCTCAAGTATGGAATGAATCATAGGTTTTTCCCCTTTAGGTTATGGCTACAACGATGATGATTACAGGGATTACGAGAGAATCAACAACACTATGCTGATATATCCTTGTAGCTTGGCCTAAAATATTGATATCGCTCGCACGTCAGTGACATGGTGAAACCGACATATCAGCGACATGTCACCTTAATCTTACTTAAGGACACGAAAATGCAAAGAAGGGTACTGAACTTCGCCAAGTCAATGTCTGTTTCGCCAAGCTAGTGAAACTAAAATATCAACGAATTTTGCCGACATTGCGACCCATGCCTTGCAGAGCCGTTGGGGATATGGTATATTTCTAGAATTATTCTCTGTAATGCCTCAAATATAACCCCTCACATATGTTATCTATTCCCGCTCCACTTGTTTATCAAGCTGCATCTTCTTCCAGTCGACCTCCTCTTGATTCTGCCTCCTTCGGTTATCCTCAGATTGGTTCTCTCGCATATGCGATTGACCATGCTGTATAGGAAGTACTTGATGAACTATAAAGCCATGCTTCTATATGACATGAGAGAATTATGTGGAATATAGAGACTCAAGTAAAAGACAATACGGAGGATATTAACTAGGATATCTGGATATAGCAAGACATTCCTTGTTTTGATGAGTGACAAATCTTTAACCTCTTTACATGGTAGGTATTGTATTTGTACAATATGTCAATATGAAATATGAATTTATGAGATTGTGATATTTGTTATTTTAATATATTTATTCATTCTACTTGAGTATACTGCTAATTGCATGCCTTACCTACTACATATCAACCTACTATACAGTGATTATGGTTACCACAAACTTATATTTAGGCCTCAATTTTGGTAAAAAATATGAATTTCTATCTTATTTTTTGATTACTGTAATTTTGGGATAAAATTGATTTTACAACCATCTCCAGAATTTCTGATGATATCATCAGTGATGTGTTGTTGGTTTTTTTTGATATTTCCTTTCCAACTTGGCAAAGGTGCACTAATATCGATATTTAATGCTACGGATTGTTCCCACCAATATACGGATAACTCCGTATATTTATTTTCAATGGGCATGATAGACCAAATTGAGGACATTGATTAGATCAGGCAAGTTACGCCATATAATGTTCTATCAACTATATAGATGGTTTTTTTAATCCTATCCGCATCATCATTATCTTCCAGGGTTGTTATAGGAATACATGCTCTTTATATCCATTTGATAGAGCTTGATTGGTTGGTAGATTGTAATGCTTCTCACAACATTTCCGGAGAGAAGAATTAGTTGACATGGTCAGACATATACATGTTGTAGGATTGTTCAAGTTGCTGATGGTTATCTATCACCAGTTGTGGAATAGAGGGATGTTAATGTTGTTGCCACTCAGCCTTTCTGATGTGTTACTGGTTCCAGAGTTTCTGATTAGCCTGGTATCTATTAGATAGGTTTGTAAGGCTATGCACTATAGAGTTAACACCATGTTAGAATAGTATGACAGAGAAGATAAGCGGTCAGGACCCTGAAGAAGGCATGGTTTACGATCTTCTTCAGTCATCTCTTAGTTGCTATGGCTATTACTAATCAATCTTCCATTACTTCGACATCTTTATGGTATCAATGTATGTGTCACTCATCCATCAACAAACTTGATGGCTTTTACCTCAGTTGACCCATTACCAAACTGGAGTATGAGGCTTGCCAACTGAGAAGGTAAGTTTTCCCCAATTTCAGATCATCTGCATGCTTCCTTGCCATTTGATCTAGTTCATAGGGATATTTGGGATCGTTTTGGGCACCATTACTACTCGATGAATGTGGATGATTTTACTTGCTTGTCACGCGTATTTTATATGAAGGAAAAGTTGTTGTATGCTCAAGGATGATTTAATTCATTAACAAGATAAAGATAATAAGGTATAATTTGATGCAATTGTTAAGATTGTTCAGTTTGATGACATTTGAGAGTTTTGCTCTATACATCTTGAATATGCATGTTACTCTAGATTCATCCATCAAACTTCATGCGCCCATATCACAGTAGAATGCGATTGCAAAACATAAGCCTCGGCATGTAGTAGACGTTGTCAAGACGCTTCTTATCCAAGCAAATGTCCCATCATCATTTGGGGAGATGCAATATTTACAACTTCATATCTCATCGTTCATCTTTCCTCAACGTTTAATGGGAAAGTTCATATTGATAATTATATCCTGATGTCTTAGTATTTGCTATGTTTTCCATGTTGTTTGGATGCATTGCCTTTGTGCAACATCTTGAGATCGAGAGGAATAGGCTCCTTCTCAAGCAATCAAGTGCATTTTTCTAGGATATGCTAAAAGTCAGAACGAGTATTGTTGTTATAAGCCAGACAATAGTTAACATTATGTAAGTGCAAATATGACCGTTTTAAGGCTATCCCGTTCTTCTTTACTGTAGGTTAAGACACAAGGCACGATCAATCGCAGGAGTTTTTACCAAAACCTATGTGATAGATTTCTTTGATACATTCTCTTCCGTGGATTGACTTTTTACTTTTTCAAATCCTTCATTTGGTTATTGTATAATCTTTACATTAGCTAGACATGTATAATGCATTCCTTTATGGAGATCTTAAGGATGCCATCTACAAGCAACAATTACTTGGATTTGAGCTTTATGGGGTGTCATAAGGTTTGCTTATTGAAGAAAACCATTTATGACATCAAGTAGAGTCCCGGGATATGGTTCCAGAAGCTTTCAGAGTTGCCAGAGAGTAATTCTTTTGCTAGGTCTTGCTCATATCACTCATTATTTATCAGAAAGACATGTAGAAGCATCGTGGCAATGCTAGTCCATGCTGATGACATAGTAGTAACTGATGATGGCGAGCACAGTGTCAGAGAAACAAAACAAATGCTTGCAGATTACTCCATAATCAAGCATACGAGCCCGTTGAGATATTTCCTTGGGATAGAGGTAGTTCGCAACTGCAAAGGAGTGGTTTTGTCTCAGAGGAAATATGTCTGTTTGAAAGGAAAAAGGGTGAGAAATCGAGAAGAAGCCCACTCAAAAACTTCTATATATTCACAATTTTAAAGTATATAGCTATCAAGACTGTAACATCCGGGAATTCGCGTAAACCCGAACTCGTCCGATTTTGAGTCTAATGAACCCAAAAACGTTGTCGGTCAATACTAAACAGCCTAAAACGACCAATTGATCATAAATCAAAAGTCGTTCGGACGAAATCGACCAAAAATCGGTCGCTTTGTAATGCGCGCCGCAAAAAGCCGCAATGCAAATTCGGAAAACCGTGAAATGAACCGAGACTGTCATTAGATCCGATTCGACGATACAAGACCAACGGAATCGACCGTTCGTCAATCGGAGGTCGTTTGATATTTTTAAATCACAAAATTTAATTTTAAATAAAAACCGTATCCGAAAATTTCGGGGGTTCAAAACCCAACCGAAAGTATATCAATATTATACTCATATTGACCGTCATTCTGAGACGACCGAAACGAGATATTGCGCGTCGAAATCAGAGGCTCGATGTGCGCATACGGGTATTAATAAACATCTCAAATAAAAAAAAGGAGAATAATAATTTCTGCTACAGTAACAGACCGTGTCCTGCTGCAGATTTAAATATATATATACAAAATAGAATTATATATTAAAAGACTAATGACATTATAGGGGATGTGGTCATGGATGAGGTCATCTATGATGAGGTCATGGCTGATGTTATAAATGTGTAAAAAAATATATAAATGGGAAGCTTCTTGGAAGTTTCCCCCTTCCAATTCCCTCCTCTCCCTATATAAGAGATTCCAACGAAGCCATCCCTTTTCTTCTACCCATTTCTCTCTCAAACCCAGCCGTTGGGAGCTTAAAGTTCTCCCCCTTGCTTTGCTGGAATTTTTGTCCAGCACTCCAGTATTGCTGTTGCAATCTTCCAAGCCATGCCACTGCAGCTACGGCTTCTCCAGCAACTATTTTACAGCCAAAGCTACTGCCCAAAGCCTTGAGAGCCTTCAAACAGTCATTTGGAGTTGCTGCATGTCAAAATATATCTCTAAATTTTGGAGATACCTTTAGGTACAATCTCAGCCCTCCCCTCTTGCTGCCTTGCATGTCAAATTTTGACACAATGTTGGATTTGATCATGAAGTCTTTTCTGTTCTTGAAGGCTGTGATTTCTGAAACCATTTAGTAGTTTCATTTTCGTCACATAATTAACTAAAATAAGGTACATGAGATCTATGTACAAGGTTGAAAATAAGTTGTCTCCATGTGGTTCTTGTGTAATGTCTTGATCATTTAAGATGGATGTGAAAAATCTGATGTACCAAAATCTGATTATCTGACATGTTCGAATCCAACCAACTGTGACACCTGCACCTTGATTGAAAGCCTGGAGAGACGTTGCCCCAAATTTGATCATTTTTTTTATGTCAAACAAGTTAATGTACATCTGAACCGCAATCAGTTCTGAATTGTGTTAGTGATAAATGAGTTGATTTTCTCCACTGAAAACAAGATCTTTAGAGATGTGTAAGAGCTAAAGGAATCATATGAAGTTTGACTGAGAACTATCATTGATGATTGGCGTGTCAATTAATACAAGATAAACACCGAACTGCTAACTATGCCTAGATCACTAAGAGGCCCTCTGTTTTTTTATAGAAAAAAAAGAAGTGGCATATTTTGTTCATAAACCTTATCCCTAAATGGTGTCCATTATCGAAATTATATGACTATGAATGTTCAGAGATTACCTAGTAGTATTATGGCCTGAGATATGATCGATCTTTCATTTCACTGTGATAATCCCTTCTTGATGAAAAATTGTCATTCGTGAGCATGACCTCCTGGATTTGTAATATAACCTATCTCAATATGTAACCTCTGATCAATTAAGCCACTAATTTTGTTATAGCCAGATGGGTTAGTGATTTCAAAGGGGCTAATGACATTCTGTAATACGTGCCAAAACATTAAAGCATTTATTTGAGTCCTACAGATTTGCACTGCTAGAATATTGGTCGGAGCCAATGTGTCCATAACACTCGAAGAACACTTGATTTGAGTTAAAATAAAGGACTTGAAATTTTGATCTGCAAAGGATGGCCGTGCTTTATAACTACAGTGATTAAGTTTGGTGGTGAACAGCAAGGGTATGGATATTGTGGTAAACCTTTGCTACTAATGGTAATGAGAGTTGAGATTTAAGAGCCGTGATTTAGTAATCATATCACTTTTAGTAAATTGAGAGATCAACTGTCCAAGCGTAACGGTTTTATAGTAACATTGTTATGCTTATTATTGATTTCAATTTGGGACTTTAAGAGTTGAGAATGACTAAATTATTCTAAAGTTTAGATCTGATCGTTTGAGTAGAAGATCAAAATTTTTTCTTTTATGAAAATGGACAGTATACACCAATCATTGAGATCTGTGAAGCTAATCACATAAAACAGAAATACGAATATGTAATCAATGAATCTATGCGGATAATAAGAATTTAGGATGACTGATAATGAATTATGCCGATCATGGCGATCTTTACCATGATCGTGCGAGGGGGCAGTGACCCTCAACTGGGCGGGAGAATAGGAAGCCCAGTTAGGGCAGCGGCCGCCAAGTGCGCGGGTCTAGGATTCCAGTCTTTTACACGGTTTTTACGCGAGCTCGCAGTGTTTTTACGCCTCGTTGGGATCCAGACTTTAGACCAGTTCCGCTGACCCTGTCTATTAGGATACCCAGGCAGGGGTTCCTTGGTTTTCAGTTTTACGTACGAGCTCGGTTGCCCGTTACCGGTCGGGCTGTTTTTCTAGAGTGACTTTTCCGGAAAGTCCCTCTCACCCGTCTCAGTGGCGTAGTTGGGGAGTAGACCTATCCCTCTATTGGACCGTCCTTCCAACTAGAGGGCGAGACGGAAGAGCCATTTTTAGGCTTCTTCACCGCTTGAGTTTTCTTTCGCCAACAGACTTGGCGATTCTACATCTAGATCATCTATATCTACATCTAAATCATCAAGAGTTGCATCTGAGAGAGTTAGAGTGAAGATTTGGAGGAAATTACAATTAAAATTGAGTTGATTGGAGGTGACTATAACTTGATTCGAAATCCCTATAAGTTAGTGGACGTGTTGGGAACTTAGTTAGGATGCATTACACAACACCGCATGCCTACGGAGGCCCCCCAACCCTAAGGTACTTTTAATACCTTAGAGTCATAGTGTGAGGTTTCACACGAACCAAGACCACAGACTATCCACTAACTAAAAAGGAGTAAATAGCATTAAGGATCAAATCCGTCATCATTATATCAGTCCTATATCGAAAACCATGATATAATCTCAATGACAAGAAATTAGCAATTTCATCATTCATGTGCCATCAAGTTCCACGACATGATCTCCAAGACCCGGAATCATGATCTTTATCTACATCATCTGGAGTTATATCTGAAACAATTGAAATTAAGAATTTGATGCCTACCTATTGAACTTGGGAATTAAGTAATCTATAAATATCTCCTATTCCATCTTTCACATCGTCAAATCCACAGATTTGATATCTGGTCAATATAATAATAGAGATATATACATATATGCATACTCCTATAATTATCAACATTTGATTACAAAATAAATATGTTAAATATGAAAAGTGTTGGGATAATGGGAGTTTATGAGAAATGCTTACAAGCCTGACTACCTTTTTACTTACGCAAGTAGATGTAAATAGTGCTTATTCCACCCTTCTACTTGCTCTCTTTTGCACATTAAATTACTTGTTAATTATTTAAACTACGGGTTTGTATTCACAATTGTGACTCCTTTTCTTCCTTGCACGCATGGCAGGAAAGGAGTCTGTTGTTCAGTAGCTATACAGGGTTTCATGAGACAAGGTCTATACCAGACGGTTTGTGGTTTTTGTTACAGTTTTTAGTTCAATTGATATTGTAATTGCTTCTTCTCTTCAGTCACATTTTTGGGATGTTGTATGAACTGTCAGACATTGTACATGTTGTAAAATCATATGGAAATTAATGAAATGAATTCCTGGTGCCATAGTCTCTTTTAGCTTGTGGTTATGATTATGAATATGAATGTCAATTGTTGTAGAAAAGAAAAATTTCCCCATAAGATTATGCTTTTAATGCGATGTCATAAATGGAATATTGCGAATTGTGTCGTAAACGGGTACCCAGATCCTTGGGGGTTCACAAAGAGCAAGGTGCCCGAGTGCACCTAGTATGTTCCATCACATTCTCCCTACACATTCTCTCACCCTAGAATATATCCCCATTCCTTACCAATAAAAGGGCTTGGAGAATAAACACGATTCAAATCATGTTAAGTTCAAACCCGGAACCCATCCGATCAATTTATTCCCAGATGGTCTCATGACAAGTCATCACCACTGAAGGCGGTCTAACCGACGCCCAAACATTCCTAAAGTCCTCACAGTAAAAAAAGGATGGATGTCTTCCACCGTGGTCGAGCACTGTTGTCATGCCTCATATGTTCCCGAGAAGAAGCATGCTTTATGCTTACTAGTCAACTACCGATCCCTCCTCATCAACCTAATGAAGATTCGAATCCTCAACATCACTTCTATCTCCCATGATCACAACCCATAGGAGGCCTGTCAACCTCGACCAAGTTCTCCAACAAAAAAAAGCTTTTCCATTAATGGCAGACACCTTTGCATGTTCCCCCCTTTTTGCCTAAAAGCAACAAAAGCTTAGCAATAAGCTGATCCGACAAGTTCGAGTAGAAACGAGGGAACCATCCATCTGTATTCTAGCATCGCCCAACCGAGCAATAGACATCATACGCCAATGCAAATAATCGTGGGAACGACTTACTAAGTATCCTACCACCGATCAAGGTTCAGGAAAGCGGTATGCGCATGCGTTCGGTCAGGTCACTGAATAGCGATTAAGCGGTATGCGGGGGCATATGCGGGGTATATGCGGTTCTACGCGGTTTTCTAATTTTTTTATTTAAAAATAAATAAATATATGCAAAAGTGACTACAACTGAACAAAAATTATGTATAATTGTGGTCCAACAGAAGTTCTAAGAAAATGACTTTCATATATAGCTCAAAACAGTCTCTATCAACAAATATTAATACTTCAATAGAAAAGTTAGCAGACATAATAATTGACAACAATCACCAAAATATTTAAGTTTCCAAAAGAAAACTGAAACACAAATAGCATTAGTATTTGCAAAAACTAAATACATACACAACATAAATCAGACTTTGCAAAAACTGAAAACAAGTTTAGTTTTAGCAACATAAGAATCCAAAATAATTCAAACACAGGAGACGGGTTTTTTAGAGAAAATAAGGCATGCCTCTAAAAGAGTCCTATCCAAATCAATCACAGGAAATGTATCAAAAGACTTCAGATGAATTAAGGACTTGAGCAATAACATCAAGCTCTGAAATTTTAAGAACAATAAATAATCTCCAAAGTGAAATTAGCTAAACCAACTCTAGCATAGAAATTTCAGAAATTTGAGAAGTAATGTAGTCCAAAGTGAAAGTGGATACCTTCCCACGACTAGGCCACGGAGGAGGCGATGGAGGCAGCTACAAGGAGGCGGAGGTGGCGGAGTTCACAGGCCACGGAGGAGGCGGAGGAGCTTTGAGGAGGAGGCGGAGGAGGCGCACAAACTGGGACTAGGAGGAAGCAGAGTAGGCAGAGGAGCTTGGAGGAGGCGGCGGAGGAGCTTGGAGGAGGTGGCGGAGGCGCTTGGAGGAGGAGGCGATGGAGGCACCCGCAAGGAGGACCGGAGGAGGCGATGGTGGGTTAGGAGCTTAGGGCAAATGGGTATCGGGGTATCGGGGTAGGAGGGTTAGGGCAAATGGGGGTATCGGGTAATCGGGTTGGGGCAAATGGGACACGATGCGGCGCTTGGTCCGCATATGCGGCCGCACATCCCGTATATGCGGGCCGCATATGCGCCAGACCCGCATAACACGGGGCTTCAGGAATGCGGTGCGCCTTAAGGCCCGCACACGCATATGCGGCCGCATATGCGGCCGCACAGACCGATTTCGTGAACCCTGATCCATCCAGAATCGGAAGTCATTGGCATCACGAACATTCGACTTCAGGAGAGGAGAAACCACATGCATATTTTAACAAACACCTCTCCAAAAGTTTGAAGGAGCTCACATTATCCCAGCATGTACTAAGAGGTCTGATGTGACCCCATAAATAATGTGCACCGACCTACACAAAAGATTGGAGCCTCCTCCCCAGATGCGAGTCACCCACGTGGTCAACATTGCACTACTCATCTCCTCCAGACTTAGAACTCCAAGTCTCCTATCCTCCTCAAATGTCAACGTCTTCCATTTCACCGAAGGCATCTCCTCTGTAAAGAACCTTCACATTAATGCCTCGGGCGTCCCCTGAACACCCACATGCATTATGTGTGTTTACAAAAAGAAAAGCGATATGAAAGACAAAACTACTTTTAGAAGCATAAAACGACAACCCCTAGATGGACAAGAGGCCCACCAACCTGCCCATCTCTGCTCCATCTTCTCCACCACATGTAACCAATCACTCTGCCTTAGTCTTCACTCGGAGGTAACCCCAAGTATGCGATCAGGAGCATCTCTTGCTGCGTATAAAGAGAAGCCATATAAGCCGCAACCTCATTCTCGCTTACCCTTAAAGGAATAAAAGCTGACTTGCCATGATTGATTTTCAGGCCAGATACCATCCCGAATGTTTTAAGAGCTATAACAACCCCTTCCATTGAGTTGTTGTCTCCCTCCACAAAGAATATTGTGTCATCATCACACTGAAGAACATGCACAGAATTGTCACCAACATTATACCCCGAGAAAAAATGCCAACCACTACCTTGATGACCATCCTAGAAAGTGCATTAGCTATCGGAGCAAAAGGTAGAGGTGCTAGCGGATGCCCGTTTGCACGTGGAAAAGCCACTACCCTGTCTGTCATTCACAAGTATTGCATAAGAAGATGTCGTTGCACATCTCTTGATCGCCCAATCCACTCAATAAGAAAGCCCATGAAACGCATGAACACCCAATTGAATCTCCAATCAACACAATCATACTCCTAGAAATTCTACCTTCCGCAGGAAACCTTTAGTCTTCTTCAGTCTCTAGTCACCCACAATATCAAAAGCCATCACAACCCTATATATAATGTGCGTGCAAGGAATGAAAACCATCTTTGTGGGAGCAATAATAGACGCCAGAAACCTAAAAAAGGATATATGGCATCTAAAAGAGCAATAGGCCGCATATTCTTCATGCTGAGAACCTCATCTTTCTTCAAGAGAAGAAACAAAAGTGACCTATTCAGCTGGTCAAACATGCAATTCTCACAATGAATCCTCTACTATTGCCAGGACCTCTTGACAACATCTCTAAAAATTCCTTAAAAAAGATCGGAAATCCATTCGCTCTTGAAGAACCATTGACATTCATAATAAAAATCGTCCCATGAGCCTTCGCGGAGAACAGTTTCATGAGCTCCTCAACTTGCATCTCATTCAATTGTAGCACACCTCTACCCTCACACGTGGTACCACCTCCTGCTACACGCGATTGGACTTTTGGAAGTGACGATTCACCACTTTACCGATGGCACTGCCACCCTCCATTGCTACGCCCACCTCAATGGAGTGCACAAGGTTGTGCCTCCTGCCATTAGCCACCGAGTGAAAGTAGCGGAAGTTGGTATCCCTCTCCTTTATCTAGGTGTCTTGGCTGTTGCTTCCACTCAACTCCCTCTTCCTATCATTATCCAATAGAACATGGTGTTGCTTACATCTCAACGACCTCTCCTCCTCCAATAACTCTCGAGAGTCCTCTAGCTGATCCAGGCAGACAACCTCCGACCACACCTCCTCCCTCCTCGACCCCTCACTCGTCTGGATCTCCCTCCTGAACTCAATTAATATGTTATGCAGAGTTCAAAGCTTCTCTGCGATCCCTTTTAATGTTGAACCACTCCCCGACTGACCTTGCCAACAAAGCTTGACTTGCTTGTAGAAGCCCTCCTTTTGTAGCCACAAATGCTCGAATTGATAATGTTGCCGGATGGCACTCCTCCTTCGAGTACCAACAAATGTGTGTGATTTGAGTGAGATCGATACATTGAAGCACATATGCCAAAGGAAGACCCTCCATCAACATCACAAAACCATTGAACCGGTCCAGATGAGAACACGAGGTAGCATTCTGCCAAGTGTACCGAGAGTTCGCTTTAATGAGTGCCTCAAATGCCATTCTCCAATAAAATCAACAAAAAGGGAGGACCCATGATCCATTCCTCTCTTGCCCCACGGATGATCACCAACGAACATAGTGACATTAAAGTAACCCCAAACAATCCATGCTGGGTTAAAAATACATGCTCTCACTATCCGTAGCTCATCCTACATGTCTACAGAAGCTAGGACCCAAGTCGGGCCATATATCGTTGACATTAGAAAAAAAGATCCCATCGGACCAGCTTTGCCGAAGGACAAAATGGGCTCCAACCGCGGATGATCACCGGCAAACGTAGTGGCATTAAAGTAACCCCAAACAATCCATGCAGTGTTAGAAATACACGCTAACACTATCCGTAGCTCATCCTACATGTCTACAGAAGCAGGGGCCCTAATCAGGCTATAATATTGCAGACATCAGCAAAAAAGTATCCGTCGGACCAGCTTTGTCGAAGGACGATATGGGCTCCAATAGCAAATCGTTAAGTCCACCAACTCCAGCAAATCACCACCCCCATGAAAATCGTGCAATACTAAAACAACTACTACATGCAAAATAAAAACATAAGTATAACATACATTGTATAAGACTAACCTACTTTGCATGGTATATATGTTGACAACTTGAAATGAATCATGACTTTGATTATAACTTTTACCCAATCACCTTCTTAAAAATTATAGGACATAAATTGCATAACATTTCCATATAGATTAAAAGTAAAGGTTAACAATCAACTATTTATACTAGGTTGGAAAATGAAAATTTTCCAACTTACATAACTTAGCAACAACCTTATTAAAGTAGCTATGAAAACATAAAAAATCAGCATATATGATCCTCCTTTTACGTTATATATATCGAACTAATTAGAGTTGTAGAACTGTGATAGAAGCTCAATCTAAAAGGCATAAATTCAAATAATTGTATTTAGATGTGAAATTGTATTTCCTCCGTCAGAAAACAAGTCCACTAAAAAAAGAAATCTTGAATTCCATCAGGATTTTGGGTATATATACATCTATAGTTTGCTTTTCATTGCCTCAACTTATGATACTAACAGATTTTAGGGGCAAAAAAGATTGAAGTGGTTTACCTAATTGTAGGATGATTTAGATGTAAATCACGTCTAACATGTCAATACATTCTTAAAAAAAAAGGTGAATACATGCTAATGTTCATGCCAATCTTACAACCATTTACTTTTCTAGTAGATCAATTACAGAATTCCAACTGACACTATAGTTCTTGACTTGGGCATGCACCTATACGGTGAAGGTCCTTTTTTCTTTAAAAAAAACTATAGTTCTTGACATTGAATTCTATCGAAATACTTGATCACCAAATTCAATTGAATTTATCTTTTTCTTATATTTATACCAATTGTTGTTAGTTGTGTAGTTTTTAAACAGAAAAATGCAATTAGTTTATCAAACAAACTAGAAACTTATAGATGTAGTGACAACTGCTAACCATGACTGAAAAAGCACTTCAAAATCGAGGCGATACATCATGATCATCTCGAGGCCTCGACCGCCTCGATACGCCTCGAGGCATGCCTCAATGAGATTGCCTCCAGTGGAAAACCACCTCGAAGCGTAGGCCTCAATGCCTCGAGGTGTATTTTAAAAACCATAATACAATCAATTTCTAATAATCTCTCTTCTATAGAGGGTTTGGGCGGGCGAGGTGCTTGCTGTAAGGGGCTGGAGCATATGAGAATAGGTATTGTCAGGAGAATTGGGGAGAACAAGGGGATCTTGGGAGAGGAAGAAAATATGTCATTGGAAAGTGAATTAGTGGGACATTATTGTAATTTATGAGGTTAATGCGATTTTTAATCAATGCGAAAAACCCGGCCAAACAATGCACAAGTTTAGAATAGTTCTAACATTGAATTTGTTATGGAGGTTGTGTCTGATTTCTCCTTTTCATTTTGTTACCCAGCTTGTCATGTATCCTATCCTCAACTTGCGGCATCACCAAATGGATTTGCATTGGTATCTCAGGTCCCTTGAAGAAGTGGTTATTCGGGCGCTTTCTTCATCCTTTTCTATTAAGGCGTCAAGGGTGGAGGGTTTAACTGGAGTTTGGGTTGGTATATTTCTTTACATCTGCATTATTTTTGAGATGTTCTTCTCATTTCACTTTATGCTAGAGTAAAATTATGTTTTCTACTGTACCTCCTTTGCTGCAATTATCGGAAGTCCTATCTTGGAGATTTTTTTGAATCAACCTATCTTGAAGATTTGTAATTTGATTACTTAAAAGTAGCTTCTGTGTGTACTAAGGACAGCTTGTTATGTAACTTATGTTACAGGAGACCATAAAGTTGCTGCTATAGGTATCCGTGTCACTCGATGGATCACTTATCATGGATTAGCTCTCAATGTTGATATAAACTTGGCCCCTTTCCAATACATCGTCCCATGCGGGATCAGGGATCGTCAGGTTGGAAGCATAAAAAATATTATAGGGCCATCATTTTCCAGACTTTCTGAAGATTCAAATCTACTTGAAATCGCGAATAAATCTTTGCTGAAGGAATTCTCTGAAGTATTCCAGCTTGCACTTGAGCCAAAATGCACATGGGATGTAAAATTAAGCTTTGATAGAGGCCAATAAACGACTTGCCATTGGCCTACCTCTCACCAGTTATGGTAGTGTGAACACATAAGCTATTCACTTAAGAGAACATGATGGTTGTTTCCGCTGAATCCAAAGAGAAGACTTGGATGTTGTCATTTCATTTTGGCTGCCTTTCCATGCTCAGGTGGTCTCCATGATAGCTACTTATTGTAGCTGGATCATTTTGCAGTTGGATGTCGACCAAATATGCTTATGTGCAATCTGCTGCATCTTTTTGAGGATAGATACCTTCCAGTGTTGGAAAAATAGCAGTTTCATGCATTTATTTGCGGTCAAATCGACAACATTATCTTTGATAAGTCCTTGTCAATCCTTCAGTCTATTCAAGCAGATGATTGCTGGATATCACGAGGTTGCAAAGCAGCAATGGTCACTACTCTGTGCGCTCATGTCATAATATGAGAATGACTGAGTAGCGGGATGCTTTCCATCCTTGTGTATGCGTCCAAAACTCAGTTCATACAACTGTACTTCAGGCAACTCTTCATGAAAACATGGGAATCCTTATTACCCAGTGAAGGTGAGAGATGCTTTTATTACTGTGCAGGGGTTTGCCAAATGGATTCGATATCCCATGTAACGTAATCTTAAACTTATGCCCTAGTCATTGAACTTAGACCCTAGTCAGTTACTGCATTATGTTAAAAAAGTTCCGGTTCAACTCTGCCCTACTTTGGGATGTTGGACAACATTGCTAACTCATTCATTGATTCATGATAAATTCTGCTTGTACTAACTGTTGAAAAAATATGCCACCTTGGTTTTGGGGTAGTGTTGTATCTGATTTCCCAGTAAAATGACATCAGATTATAAAAACTAGTGATAGGAATTTTATGTGCAGCGTCATTATTAGTTGTATTTGTATCATGTTATAATAGGATATTTTATTTAATTTACAGTCGAGTTTGATACTTCTACTGAAATGGTTATCCGTACTTCTGTAGACATATTGGCTAAAAATATATGTTATTCATTCTGCTATTAGTCGTACAAATCCATGACACCTTTTTTCCAAGAAAGATTTGATCTAAACCATGGCGTACAAGTAGGACTCTACTTGATAAACCATCAGAGTATTTAATCAAGTCAATGACCAATGAGATCTGTCTTGCGTAAGTTGCTTGTGTAGTACAATTGAGGAGAAAGCAAGATGATCAAAATGGCAGAAACCAGATATCTAAGTTTTTGAGGATCTCAGTGTGATAAACAATAGTACTAGTTAGATTTGTTACAGGAGTTGGTGAATAAACCTGTAACCATCAATAAGCTACTATTCTCTGGAGAGGCATGGATATAATCCTATTGTATCTTTCCACTCTTTTCCTCCTTTCCTTCCCTGTTCCATCCCCCTTTTCTCTGTCCTTCCTCAAATGGTCGATTCTTACTATTACTCGTGCCTGGAGCAAGTTCTATCTGCACTGTATCCTATCAAATTAGTGTCTGTGCCTCCACGGGAATCCAGTCCAGTAGCAATGACATCAGATGAACCGGAGATAAGCAGGAAACTAATATCTGATGCGATCTAGGAAAAATCAGTGCTGTCTAGTTTGGAAGAAAATAAACCTAGGACATCTTAGGGGGACCATCCACAACAAAAGTGATTTCATGTTAGACTGCTGCATGATTTGGAGGACGAAGAGACCAATGAAGTTCTGGGTGCATGCATGGCTGTTGCGAAGGAAGGCAATGTGCTCTATGGCGGTTGTAAGGACGCGGATCACTTTTGCTTATGCCTTAGTTCAAGGCAGGTAGTGCTTTGATGACTTTTGGGTGTGTTTCAGGTCAGGTCATTGTATGAGGCTGACATGAGTTACAGGAGATAGGATCGATCGCTTATGGCAGTCATGTGGATATTGTGATTGCGAAGAAGCAAGATAGTGTTCAAAAGAGAAATGTTATGTGGAGGATGTTGTCCATTGTGTCAAAAAGATGTACTCATCGCCAAGGTTTGGAAAAAAATAAATAGCAGAAGGATGCGGTTTCCTTGGAATCGAGGAGAGGTGTAGCCTCGAGGCGTAAGCCTCATTTTCTTCCATGTTTTTGCAATTTAACAAAAAAGACCAGGGTTCAAATCCCACTCTTGCAGGGTTGCGTTAGGTAGTCGACGACCAGCGTAAAAAATAATCGAATTTTTCAACATGGATTTGAGCAAGAATCCATGTAGCTGACTCTACTTATAGTGGGAGAAGGCTTAGTACAAATAAACATAAATTTAACAAAAAAATATGATATAATATTAAGAAAACTATATTATAACACAATTCTTATACACTAAAATAATTAAATGATTATTAGTATAATACTTAAATGTCAAAGTTGAATAATGGGCTGTATATTATAGTTTGGTGATCCTCTTACATGACATTTAAATCTCTCATGTGAAAAATGTCCCATGCTTTTCTCGAATTCTTAAAAAAAATCTGTAAGTCAATGTGGCGGTTGAGTGCATTCCTTAAAGTTTATTTTCAACCGTTATCTCATCTAATATCATATTGTATATCATATACCTACAAGAAGCTAATAATATGATATTCAAATCTTGGTTTTTACAAAGGGTCTTCATTTGTTAGTTCCATTGGGAATTTACACAGTTTCTGCTTGCGGTGCCCCAATTACATCTTTCTTTTTGGTGAGAAACACTAAAAGGGAAGATGCATTGGTAAAGTGGCTAAGTTTTTGAGGTGGAAGAAGAAAAAGAATTTAAAAATACTGCATGTAAGGCGCACACCTCGCTTAAATTTAAAAATACTGCATGTAAGGCGCACGCCTCGCCTTCGCCTCACCGCCTCAGGACTGCCTCAGTCCTCTGAGGTGTACGTCTTGCTAAAACTACGTGAGACGTCCACCTCAAGGCTAAAAAGGCCCGCTTCGCCTTGAGGCATACGCCTCAACCGCCTCGAGGCCAACCTTTTCAAACAATGCTCATCGTGGTTAGTTACTTGTAATGTCTGGCTCCTAAAAAATATATTTTTTCAGTGGAGTAGAGAACGCCCCCCTGAGCTTTAGCCTGTCGGCAACCTCTCTCATGCTCGAGATTCTCAATCCTTCAACAATCAACTGATATGTTTCAACTGTTTTAAAAATGGACTACATGCACAAACGATTTATAGAGAGAATAGTGGCCAAAGCCCTTAATAGTATAGTTTGATCAGACCACGGATATGCCCGATGGAAATTTCTAAGGATCTCGACAAATTCACGACAGTTCTTACATGATGGGGACTGACGTTCATCAACAAACTAAGCAATTTCTTTGAGTACAATGTTTCCTCAACACAGTGTACTAGAGCAAATGGGATGCCTCTTAAACCCAACGGAGTTTCAAGACAGGCCCATTATGCATTCCTAAGGATTTTGACATGTTTACCTGGGGAATTTTGGTGGGGACTGTGGTTCCTCAGCAAACTCAACATGGTCATTTTTTCTTAATATTTTGGATTATCAGCATGATGCAGTTGCAGGTTCAGTGTATGGAGCTAACAAAATGCAGTGAAGACTGGTTGATGTTCTGGGCATGTATCTCACAACTAATATTCAAGAGGAATTCAGCAGGGACCTAGGCCTCTAATTATTATGAGTCCAAATAGTTTTGCTTCGAGAGGCATATGAAGTACCATTCATGGCAGCAACAGCAACAATTTCGGGTAGCAGAACCTAACTTCCATCATAGAGTGGACAATTTTGTTCTTATGTAAATATGGTTTCAAAGGAATCAGTGACGTGTCTGTTAATTGGGAAATCACAAAATCACGTATGTGGCGGCACTCGGAGAAAGTTTTGGAAGTTATGGGCTTGTTGGAGAAACAAGGCATCCTAGCTTATCTTCTCTGGCACTTTTGGCCATTTCAACCATGCGGGGATCCAAGATGTGCGGAAGATGACAAGATCATACATGGTCATCTTGTGAGGACTTGTACGAATGTTGAGGTTTATAATAAGATGCTTGAGGGGGCTCAGGCAGGGGGCATGAAAATATATATTTTTATTCATATGTGCGCAGCCGGAGAGGAAGAAACTTAGTTGAGATTGCTAGGATTTAAGTGTATGGAGACACAGGTGGGCGGAGAGCAGTGGTGGACCATTTCAGACAATGCCATGGGTGCAATTTGGAGGTTAACTGGCATAGCATGGTACAAGGTTACTGTTGTTTCTGAACTGAATGATCTTTTCGAGCCTATAAGCACCCTAGATGATCGATTCCAGGTGCATGAGGCACTGTGAGTGATCATTTTCCAGCCTGTTTGCTTTGGCTGCGGGCAGGAAGGTTTCCGTAGTAGGAAGTTTGTTGGATGTTGGTGGGTGGAACCCCAATGTTGGTTTTTCAAAGTAGAAAGTTCTAGATTTCTTGGACATGCTGGATGATTTGAGCTCGGTGGAGGGTCCATCTACTAAGTTACAGGATCATTGAATCTGGGATGATGGAGATTTCTCACTCAAGAATGCACACGGTTTTATCGGTGTGTCAGATTCGAAGTATGGGTATCTTGCACCAAACTGCAGACTGATGTGGGATGCACGAGCTCCCTCACGAGTGAAGATTTTCGTACGAGATCATTGAACCCAGAATGACGGGAGATTTCGCACTGCAGAAGGCATACTCAGTTTTATTGGTTTTAAGACTCTAAATGATGGATTTTTCACTCCGAACCGCAGACTGATTTGGGATGCATGAGCTCCCTCAGGAGTGAAGATCTTCACGTGGCTACTGTGGAGGTCTAAGGTAATGTTCAGAGAAGTTTAGGAGTCATTGTACTCTATGGTTGTTTATTGTTGAAAAGGATGGGGAGATGGTTACCTGCATTTCAATTGTGGAATGATTCCTATAAATTATTTGAGACAATGCCAGAAAAGGATAAGGCTTCTTGGGGAACAATGATCACAGGCCGTGCAAATAACATTCTAGAGAGGTGGCGATTGTTTTATTCTCGGATTTCAATCAAACAGGTTTGAAAGAGAACAGGCAATTCTTTACTATTGTTTTCATGCCTGTCGTGTCATGGGGACTACCGTGGAAGAAAGGATGTTGAACTCTACAATAGCATGGGCAATAACACGTGATAATAATACATGGCAGTTTCTACTTTATATCATTATTGAATTTTGTTATACATTCTGTTGGGTTATAATTAGCTATGCATCATGTTATATGGGTATGATGTATACGGAGGGTCTCTAGTCCCAAGTCCCAACTATCATGGACATTCAAAGCCATAACATTAGGGTTTCATGTACTTATATGGTGGCTAATCCTCTACACGCCACAAGTCCCAATCATGTTGATGGGATCGAAATTAACATGATCATGGTGTAGCTCGGGGAGCTTGACTTGGTATGTCAACATTGAAAATTTGTTCTCCTGTGGATGCCACATGTTATGACGAAAATGATTTGTTGATGGGGCACCCCGTTGTCTGTTGCGGTGGCAGGACTAATCCTCGACTGACTTTTGAGGTCTGATTCCTTAATTACCAACTACAAATCCTTTGTGTCTGACCATCTTTCCTACGCTTGTGCGGCATCCGAGCAGCTTTGCTTTGGTGTGGGCACCTGGTACATCGACGTACGAAGTGTTCGACTGGAAAAACTTGGTTGAAGAAGGTGGCCTCTCTGGAACGCGACTTCGGTGCGAGGGCTGTTCTGACCCAGGAGCTCATGTCCGATGTATTGATGGCCTCTATCTTGTAGCGGCTCTCGATAGGGGCGAAGTCGGATGCTCTGGAGGGTCTTGTTGTGGGGAAAGACGATGCGAAGGCTTTGAGCTGGTTTCGAGATAGGGTTCTCACAACATGGGAGGAGGGACCAAGTGTTGACGCAATTTGGCTACACGGAGGATCACTGTGCATTAGGCGCTTGTCGCTAGGGTTTGCCATCGGAATCGAGAGGTGCGGTTAGGCAGCGGAGACCACACTTCATGGATGGAGGTTCAGGGGCCGAAGAACCTATGTGGAAGCTATGGATGGCGGGTGTCCCCTTGCATTGTAGGAAGGTGGAGGCTCTCCGCGAAGCATTAAAGCAGGTCGGAGAGGTGGTGGAGCTTTGCAGCTCCGACTTGCGTCCGGATAAGGGTTCGAAGGTGGTGGTTTCGATGCGTGGGAGGAGACCGTCCTCTCCTTCGCGTACGTCGCTGCATATCGGAAGGAGGTCGATGGCCTTATGCTCGTTGTGTTAGAGTGTGATGCTGCAGGAAGCCATGGGGTCATTGGAATTAGGGGAGGCGAATTGAAGGCTCCTGTTTTGGGAAACCATAGTAGCGTGCATGGCCCCTCACTCGGTTATGACTAGCAAGTCTATGGTGGTTTCGGAATCAGGCTATCCGTTGCACCCGATTAATAACTCAAGTGCAGGTTCGGTTACACGCTCTCATCTACCGAGTCCGGCCTCGCTTGTATCGTGATGTCCGATACCATACATTGCAGTGCACTTCTCGGGTTCGGTTTACGACCTGAAATGTACTGATGGACATGGTGCATCGGTTTCCGCTCTGTTTTTTGGTGGTAGCCCGAGCAGGACCTTGCTATCTCACCTCCCTCTTGGCTTGCAGTAGCTGGTGGCAGGAGAGTGCTCGGGGTCATTGCATGTGGCTCATATGGCGACGATGACAACTCCTAGAGGATGCAACCGCCATAAAGGATGTGACCACCTCGAAACCAATGATGGCATCACCTTTTGCTGCTATCCTGGTTGGCGGAGGTAAGGTTTCGAAGGGGGCTTGTGGGGGGTGGCGATGGCGGCTAAATGGGATTCAAAATTGGGCAGAGGGTAGCTTTTCAGAAGCAAGAGTCAGCTCCCCTACGCCAAGCAAGGTTGAGGGGTACACTCAAGAGTAGAAGCTCTATGCAGGGGGCCCTAGTTGGGTCAATCGGTGAAGGGAAAGGATCTGAGGTGGCGAAGGACTTGATGCTTTTCTCTCATAAGCGTCGTCGGGCAAACGCTCTGGATTTGGAGATGAGGCTGTTCGAGTACGAGCGAGAAGATAACTTATGTGAAGGTGTTGTTGAAGGGGGTGAAGGTTTGGAGGTGGGGCAACTCAGGACTTAGGAAGGGGTCGAAAGAGTTGGAGAGCAGGAGGGATGTGATGATAAGGGGAAGGAGATTCTGGTCGATTGTTCAACAGTAGAGGGCAAAGAGAACATCGAGGAGAGGGTGTATGAATTGGTGATTGCTAAGAGAGTGGGGGTTCTAGTAGCGGGGGTGCCCCCTCGGTTACTTAATGAAGCTCTTAACCTGGAATGTGCGGGACCTCGGTCAAGCGGAGAAGCGGTTGGCGGTGGGTTCCATGTTGGCTATGTGGAAAATTAACATGGCTTGGCTGCAGGAATCTAAGATTGAGTTGTAGGAAGCGATAAGATGGATCTCCGCCTCTAGTCCCCATCTTACTGATTTCAGATTGGTGCCGACAGTTGTGAGTTCAGGGGGGATTGTTGTTGCTTGGAACAGAGGCCTTTTTGCCATGGTGGATGAGTTGATCGTGGTCCATTCGATTTCTGTGGTCTTGATGA
The DNA here is from genome assembly GCA_037367405.1 of Ottelia alismoides. NCBI lineage: Eukaryota > Viridiplantae > Streptophyta > Magnoliopsida > Alismatales > Hydrocharitaceae > Ottelia > Ottelia alismoides. The sequence continues at coordinate 57,072 of JAZKJV010002931.1, forward strand.
GCAAGACGGATCAATCATGCTTCGTGGTTTCCTCGATGTATGATGTTGCGAGGGCATCCACGAATGTGGTGTTGTACAAGGCCTTAAATGTTGATTTCGATCACCATTTCGGTGACCGACCTAAACGAATCGAAATTCGACCAAAATTTCGATCATTTCGGTCATTTTTGTACTAGGCCCCCAGTATTTTGGTCATTTTTGTACTAGGGTCCCCCATATTTCTGTCATTTTGGCCATTTTGGCAGAATTTCGGTAACCTGTCGAAGTCGAAATTCGATCGAAATTCGGTCAAATTTTGCCGAAATTTGAGGCCATGGTGTTGTGGGAGGTGTTGTGGGAAATTAGGCGCAGATTTCCGGAGATGGCCTGACTGGTTGGAGGTAACTCTAATGGCACACTCTATTCAGAAGATAGGTCATGTGGGATAGGTGCACATGATCTAAGGTCTAGTCTGTTCGTTGAGGTAGTAGAGGAGCTTGTCTTGGAGGTGTTGGACGTGACAAAATGTTGTTATACTTGAAGGAGCTCGTCTTCTTGGTTGCGTATTGATCGTTTTTTGTTATCTATTGAAGCTTTGGAGATGTTCAGCCTGGCTACCATTACCTCGCTCCCTAGGTCAAGATCGAACCATACACCATTATGTCTTGGTTATTGCAGCGACACAGTTTCGTCCTCTTGCTTCAGATTTGGGCAATGTTGGATGCTGGAGGAGGGTTCTTGTGATATGGTATGTGCATTCTGTGATTCTGGACGGAGATGGACGTGGAGGATTCGGCTACGGTAACACTCGCGTTGAAGCTGGATGCATTGTGGCCTAGGTTGTCGATATTCAGGAGGGACTCTCGCAATGAGCGAGAGTTGAGGATGAATCAGGAGCAGGATGAGTTTGTGAGGTTGGATTTGCTGGATGATGATAATGAATTGGATGGCGAGGAGTTCCTGAGCATCGGTGTGGTGTAGAAGATCTTGGAAGAGGAGGGCATGAAGCAAGAGTATGAGTGGAGGAAGAAGTCGCGACAGAAGTGGTTGAAGGAGGGTGATGCCAATACAAGATTCTTCCACACATTGGCAAATCGTGGAAGGAGGAGAAACTTGGTTCATTCGTTAGAGGTTGGGGATAGATGTTTCATGAAGGGGGAGAGGTTGTCAGGGTGGTAACGAATTGCTTCAGGGACATGAGCAGATGCCTTCTACATTGTGGATTGCAGTGGTTGGGTGTGGAGGTGAGCCACATTTCTGAGCTTGATGTGGAGGCGTTGACGAGGCGGCTTGTGCTGATAAAGATCCATGAGGCCTTGTTTGGGCTGAATCCGGACGGATGCTCTGGACCAGATGGCTTCCCTGTCTTCTTTTTCAGGGAATTTTGGGACCTAGTTGCTGAGGAGGTGATGTGGGTGATCATGATTTTAAAAAACGTGAGGTAGATCGAGGTGGTTTTTCTTGATGAGGTGAGGCATAAGCCTCGATTTATATAGGAAAATATACATAAAATGATTAAGCATAATTATATATATATATATATTCATAAAATCATAAATTTAGATATTCCCTAATATATTCACCATATATGTTATGCCTATGAGAATATATAATATTCTTTGCATGTTTTGCTTTGAATCCTAACTCTTATTATCATCCACATCCAATGCAAAGCTTATTATGGCCTCTATTAATGTTGGCAGGGTGAAGTCCTTGTCGACATGCAACACAAGCATTCATGAAATCGGCTGCATGGATCGCATATGTGGCCACATATGCCTGTGCGGCATGCATACTGAACTGATTATATGAATCGGTGCATTATGCGCAGTGTTCATGAAATCGGCCGCACGGGCCACATATACCCGTGTGGCATGCAGAACGCACCGATTACTTGAATCAGTGCATTATGCGCCCTTCCCGCATATGCGGCCCGCATATGCCCCGCATATGCCCCGCATACTGCTCCAGCAGCTCTAACTTTTCAATCTTCTCATTCAGGTCCTTAATTCCGTAACTCTGCCTCTTCCTTCATTCTATTGTAAGAATATGACATGCATTTTATATACAAATGCAATGCATTATACCATTTATGTATATGCAATGTTTTATGTTTTCCTCATGTATTGTTTTCATAAGCATGGCCTCAAATTTCAGCGAAATTCGGTCGAATTTCTGTCGAATATCGATATCTAGCTGAAATCGAAATCTGACCGAAATGACCGAAATGACCGAAAATGGGGGTCCTAGTACAAAAAATGACCGAAATTTCGGTCGAAATTCCACCGAAATTCCATCGAAATTCTGTTTTGGTCAATACCGAAATGGTGACCGAAACCGACATTTAAGGCCTTGTTCACAAGTATATATAATATATCGTCGAATATTTTTATAAATGCAGATTGAGGTTTTACTCATGTAGTGCATGTATGTGTATTGAAGTTTTGTTACCACGAATCATCTAATATGTGAAGTTTTTATGGTAAATGTTTTTTTGATTAAATATGAGGCAATTAAAAGCATATAAACACCCATCTAACATGAACCGTTTTTCTTAATTCTTCTTTAACTCCACTTGGATACATAAATTCAGTGGTAATGTTATTCATAGATATTTATTTATTTTTAAATTAAAAATTAGAAAACCGCGTAGAACTACATATACCCCGCATATGCCCCCGCATACCGCTTATTCGGTATTCGACGACCTTTCCGAACGCATACGCATACCGCTTTCCTGAACCTTGATTATGCGCTCGAATAGCATATGCGGCTCTCGTATGTCCCGCATATGCTCCGCATAACCCGCATATGTCCCCCATATTGCTCCAGAAGCTTGGTGGCTCAGCCTCCAGCAGTTTCAACTCCCAAATCCTCTCGTTTGGGTGCTTATCTCGCTTATATATCATTTTCATGAGTATATGCGGTGTATCATCTAATATTTTAATATATGTCGATTGGAGTTTTGCTCATGTATTACAAATCTGCATGTATGTGTATGAAGTTCTGTTATTACGAATCAACTAATATGTAAAGTTTTTATGGCTATTTTTTTGTGATTGAATGTTACTCAACCATCTAACATGAACTGTTTTTCTTAGATTTTATGTAACTCCACTTTGATACATGAATTCAGTAGTAATATTATTTATAGATATTTATTTATTTTTAAATTCAAAATTAGAGAACCACATATACCCCGTATATGCCCCTGCATACTGCTTATTCAGTATTCGGTGACCAGTCTGAACGCATACGCATACAACTTTCCTGAACGTTGTGCATCTCCTTTTATGTGCATGGGTGGAGCAAATTATTTGACTAACATATATTATTAACATACACAACATACAATATGTTTATGTTGTATTGTATATGTATATGCCTAACATATATATATATATATATTGATATATATTGATATGCCCTGAATCATAACCCCCGATTTGTTAAACCTAGTTGAAAAACAAATGTATGCGTCCCCCTTGTCGCACGATACCCTCACAGCCTCAGCACCTCGAGGACTGCCTCATGTTCTCAGCACCTCGAGACGCACGCCTCACCTGGGCTGCTTGAGGCAGACGCCTCAACACCTCGAGGCACATTTTTTAAAACCATGGGTAATAGCCAAGTTACCCGAGGGGAACTTTGGTTTTGACCAAATCAATCGATCTTTTATTTTCTTGCCTCTTAAAAAGGAGGTTGCAACAAGAAGTGAAGACTACATGCCGATTATGTTATCAAATGTGATTTACTTGATTCAGGTAAAGTTGTTGACCAACTGCTTGACGTGGATGCTGAATAAGATCATTTCGCCGGCTCATAGTGCTTTCTTACCTAGAAGACTGCTCGTAGATATTGTGGTTCTGACTTCAGAGATTGTGGCGGACTGGTGCAGGAGGAAAACTAAGGGTGTTCTGTGGAAGGTGTTGCAGGCATATAATTTTCTTGACTAGCATTTCCTTTGGGCATCTTTGCACATGCGTGTTTTTCTAGGTGTGGTTTTCCAAACAGATGGACCTTGTGGATGAAGAGGTATGTCATGACCGTTTCTTGTGATGTTCTTGTGAATGGGCACACAAAGGGGGAGTACTTCCAGCCACAGTGCGGGGTTCGTCGGGGCTGCCCTATGACGCCTCTTCTCTTTGTTCTTGCGACAGATGCCCTGGCGATTATGGTTGATTGAGCCGTCTCATTGGGTTTTTGCAGCGGCTACTCAAAGGAGGAGACCTCTGTTCCCATCCTTCAGTTCACAGATGACACGATACTTTTTATGGAGGGTGGTGTTGATAGTTGTAGGGGGTTTGGTTCTGGACATTTTCGGAGCCGTGTTCGGGTTGAGATTCAACAGAGATAAGTCAGAGTTCGTTCCTTTTGGATTGGTGGATATGGAGATAGACCCGTGTGCTGAATGGCTACATTCATCGCATAGGGATTTGTTGCTGCGTTACACTAGGGTTCCTCCTGTGGCTGGAGAATGCGAGGTACTGATTGGTTGCTTGTGATTGAGAAGTTGGAGCAGAGATTGGCATGATGGAAGTCTGTTTGCTTGTGTAACATCTCATGCTTAGGTCATCGGTCCGTTATCGAGGAAAACTGTCCCTAACAACTTGTTGGGCATGGGCCCTGATGGACCTATTGACAACCACTCAAACTGCTTAAGCCAAGTTGTCAAGAGCAATCCCACCACTTATAACCCATACCCACACTTCGTTTGTTTTAGATGTGGGACTATTTTTGGAGGTTGGGATGTTACAACCTCCCCCTACTTATATTCGTAATGTCCTCATTGTGATATGACCCATCCCTTATTCCTCGTGATAGTGGTAGCTGTACGCTCTGGGTAGCCTTTTTCTCCTATCTCTTTGTAGGGGTAACTCCACCTCTCGGGTATCCCTTTCCACTATTAGAGGGAAATTGACTTGATACCATTTGTAATGTCTCGAGCTTAGGTCCTCAGTCCGTTATCGAGGAAAACTGGCCCGGGCAACTTGTGGGGCACGTGCTCAGGTGGACATGTGACAATCATCCAAAATGCTTAAGCCAAGTTCTCAAGTTGTAATCCCCACTACTTATAACCCACACCCACACTTCATGAGTTTTAGATGTGGGACTATCTTTGTGGGTTGGGGTGTTACAACTTGTCCATGGGTGGTAGACTAGTGCGGTTGTGTTCGATTTTGTTTGCGGTCCCTATCTTTTTCCTGTCTTCTAGGCTAGTGCTTGTGGCGGTGCGGAAGAGGCTTAAGACTATCATGAAGCGTTTCTTCTGGTCGGCATCTGGACGTTCAAACGGGTTTCCTTTAGTGAATTGGAAGACGGTGCCATGCTCAAAGGAGGGCATTGATATGCGAGTTCGCAGATTAGAAGAGATGAATAAGGCCTTGCCCGGCCAGTGGGTCACCCGCGTCTGGGGCGACTGCAGCAATATTGTATGCAACCTGATCCGGAGGATCTACAGATCTGGCCTATCTTTTCTTGGCCCTGGTGATCCTGACCTCGCACCTTCGTAATTCTAGAGAGGTGTTTGCAGCATGGCGCGTGAGATCTGTCCCTTCCTGATACATGTTGTCGGAGACGGGGTTTCAGTTTTGGATGTATGATTAGAGTGAGGGTGGGGCTTTGCAGGTGAGGTTCGTGCGCCTGAAAACGTTGGTGGAACACCTGGATTGTTAGGTGGCATAGGTCTGAGATGGGCATTGTTTTTTTCGCAATTTAAATTTGAGCTCTCAGATCAACAACTGGAAGAGCTTATGGTCTTACTTGAGAAGCCTGAGAATGTGGCAGGGCCAACTGATGGGCGTGACTACTGGATTTGGTGTGACGGTTTCTTTTCGGTCGGGAAGGCTTACAGAGTATTGAAGGGCCATTGACCTTTGACCTTGGGGGATGTGCGACGGACTGCATGTGGATATGGAAATGGAAGGCTCTAACTCATGTGAAGATTTTCATGTGGTTATTCGGAAGGAGAAGATTGTTGAATGGGGACAGATTTGTGCGCTTCGTTCATGCAGATGATCCGACGTGCCCCGATGTTTGGTGGCCATTGAGGATGTCGATCACCTTTTCTCCACATGTGGGAGCTTTGTGGAGGCTTGGAACACTTTTGAGAATCAGCCGGTACGTACCGATAGTGTTTCTAGTTTTTGGTGCTCCATTGGAGCGGACTGGAATGATACATAGAAGGAGAGATCGGGGTGCGTGACAATGAACTGGGCACTGTGGTTGGTTAGAAATGGAGTGGTGTTTCACAAGGACCGTTTCTATGGTGAAAATGTGGTGGCACATGCTAAGGCGCTAATTGAGAGTTGGAACTTATAACTTTGCTTTATATTGTATATGTAATAGGCTTCTAATACCTTTTTGGTGATAAATTGTGATGTTTTTGGGCACACACCTATACAGTGAAGCTTTTTTCCTAAAAAAAACACTTGTGCGTGCACAGTTGTTCCTTATGATGAGAGGATAAAATAATCTCCCTTGAGGGGAGGTTACATAAGGTCCATTGCCCTTCCAAAGGGTGGCGCGCCAACGTAAGCTCTTCAGAGGCTCACCAACTTTACAAATGGTGGATCGACGTATTCTCTTTTTTTCTTCTTCCTCTTGCTCTCCCTCTCTCTTTCTCTCAATCTAGAGGCGATGTCGAGGTGGTCGCGATGATGGAGGCAAGGTCGTTTGTCTTCTACTTTCCCTCCCTCTCTTTGAGGTGGAACCTTGATGGGCAATGAGAAGAGAGAGGAGTCATCCTTCCCAATATGGGGCCTCTCCCTCGTCATGGTGGATATGTTCCTTTATATAGGCACATCCTCACCAAGTCTCAAGGTTGTGATTGTTCTCTCATTAACACCCCTTGTCCTTTTGCCTGCCATGAGTTACCAAGCTTTACATGGAATCATCTAGATATATGCAAGGGTGGCAGCTTTCGTTCTCTTCAACAAGGCATGGATTTATCTGTTAGGTGCTTTTACGACGGGCACGATTGCTCTTGAGGCAACATGTTGATTATGAGGCTAGGTTGATTGTGGCCTTAGCTTGGTCATAGTGCTTGCGAATTGCTTGGGCCCTAGAGCTTTGACACCTTGCGCTCTTAGTCATTTGCCTTGACATGCCACGTGAAGCACTGGTTGATCGAACGAATCACTCCACCAATTGGCAAAAAGCATAAGTAGATTGCAGAGCTTCTTGGACAGAAGCAGTGGAACACATTAGTCGGCTTGAGGGGATTGACAGTTGGCTGATGGTTGGTCTTAAGTCATCTGAACAACAAGGCCAGTCAAGTGTCAATTGCCATGCTCTTGTTGTGAGACAGGGGCATTAGCTGATTAAGAGAAGTGTCAGTTGAAAGCAGGTTTAAAGTTACAACAACAATTGGGCGTCATCCTGTGCATTGGATTCAGTGCCTGCAGTTACTCTGATAAGGAGGGAGATGAATGGTACTTGATATTAAACGTAAACACAAGTTAGAACATTAATCCAAGTGCAATTAAACTAAAGAAAAGTGAAGAGGAAGGACAAATATGGAGGTGAGATTGAGATCTGCTAAGGCCATAGTGAGCAGCTAGCGAGCTCCAGTGGTCGGATAGCGAACTCAACTCATTGGCAGAAGCACAATGCAGATTCATTTTCAACCTACAAGGGGTTAGAGATGGGGAATTCAAAAAAATCATAGAATCCTGATCAAAAACTATTCTGAAGGAGATAGGAGAGGAAGAAGGTGATTAGGAATGCCAATGACAGTTTTTGCACAAGGACTGGAATCTCTATTACCAAGCTAAGTCCTATTCCTTCATGGAGGCAAAAACGAGGCTCAAAGATGGGTTTTATAAAGAACCATTGAGTTTGTGTTCAAAGGACAAAGGAGAAGAAGATAATGGAATTCTAAGACCATGGAAGATCAAAATGGGGATGCCCAAGGTGGCTAGGATGCAAGAAGAGCTGACCATGGGCCTCCCACAACCAAGGGAAACTATTGTTAGTGGAGAACGACCAAAATGTGTAAAGTTGTGGTCAGGAAGACAAACATATGACCCATGCAGAAATCAATCAACTGAAATGAAAAGCACTCGACTGGTCAAAATAGTCAATTGACCCAAGGAGAAGGGGCTATTAGTGAAGATGTTACACTCCAACATAGTCCCACATCGGAATCTCACAAAATGTGAGATTGGGTTATAAGTGGCGGGGATTACTACTTGATATTTTGGACTTGAACATTTTGGGTGGTTGTCAACGGGTCCATTTGAGCTCGAACTCAGACAACTTGTCTGGGCCAGTTTTCCTCGATAATAGTCCAAGGACCTAAGCTCGGGACTTTAGTCTACTGGCACTAACGATTAGTCGAATAAAGGGGACTTCAGTCGATTGATCATATTGATCAATCCACTGAGGGAGAGGCATGACTGAGGATATGGAATGTAGGATTTTAATCAATCAAGGGAAAAGAGGGACACATAAGTAAGCTAGTGAGATCTTATGTATTTTTAATGTTTTATAGTATTGCTTGTGTTTTTTGGTATTTCAAAATATTTATTTGTTTCTTTTATCAAAATAGAGTTGTGTGTGAATGCATGCATGCATTCTAGGTTAGTTTTAGCTTGATTTTAGGTCTATTAATTCGTTAGATACAAGATCCATCACTGTATGGCAATTGATCGACTACTAGCAGTTACTCGGGTGACTGGTCGACTACCAGTGATCGTTCTTCTTTGCCTTCGAGCAATTAACTTGAATCTAGCTTGAACTCGGTTGGATTACCAACGACCAACTAAATGAGTAACTGACTGACTACTGTTATTTGCTTGGGTAACTATTCGATTACCGCTTGTCTTTTTTTGCTATAGATCAGTTAGCTTGATGCTAACCTGGGCTTGGTTAGGACTGGTCACTAACTAACATCTTTTGCACAAGAAACGGGTCGATTATCATTGGTTTCTCTAACGACCGGTTACCATAGTCGTACTTATTTTTCTTTGAATAGTTAGCCATAGGCCAACTTGAGCTAGGCTGCACCTGATCAGTTACCAATGATAGCTGAATGAGCAAATTGGTAAACTACCAGCGGTTGCTCGGACGTCTTATCGATGACCAGTGGTAACTCTTGGTGGCCTTTTACTAGTCTTGAGGCCAACTTGAGCTTGATTACGATTGGTCAAACCAACGGTCACCGATCGAGTAACTAATTGAGTACCAATAGTTGCTTGGATGACTGGTCATTTACCATTGACCACTCGTAGTTGCCTTTGCGGCTTCACCTCTATGCTGGACCGTGCTTTTGAAACTCTTCTTCAAAGGCAATTTTGTTCATTTGACTTTGACAAACAAGTTAAAAAACCCTGTTAGGTTGGGTCGAGCACTGGCAACTTGTGATGGTCTCTTGGTGTATTAGCGCACGATCCAATGTCGGCTTGTTGCATATGATCCCTTACTCGGCCTCTCTTGTTGCATGCCCTTAGCTATTTTTGAGTGACAGGCATGGTGAGCCTTTGATGCGCCTTCGCTTGACCCTCCACTCATCTTTGATGGCTCTTTGTTGTGCTCTTTGTAGCATCTGTCCGACCCTCCTTTTGCTTGCCTCTGGTCACTTTTCATTGTAGCCCTCCTTGTTGGAGCTTGTCGATCTAACTGAGGTTGCCTACCTTGACTTTTTGGGCGTTTCTTGCTGATAGGGGTAGGCGAGAGACTGGTTGGATGAAGTCGATCCAACCATGTCTACTTGGAGTACTTCTTCACCACTACTATCCTCACCTTTTTTTCGGATCATAACACTTGGTCGGGAAGAGATCATCGGCTTCTAGATACGCTTTCCTACGTGCATTGAAGTGGGGCCACATGGGAGCTTGGCTGATGCCGCCTACTGTCGGAGAACGGTCACTCATCTCACACCCTTCGCTTTTACCAGCTGAGTGAAGGTATCCTCTCGGATCTGCTTAGGAGGTAGTAGCCTAGTAGGTCCTTCGTCGGTGTGACCTGAACAAGGACATAGTCCCCATCCTTTAAGGTCCTCCTATACCGTTATAACTTGCATTGTGGCTTAGGTTCTCCTTGGGTGCACTGTGGCTGTCCATGAGTCATAAGAGGAGCCATCATTCCAAATGACCTCCCCCTCACAATGGGGGTTACGCTTCTTACATAGGCGAGTCCTTATCGAGTCGCGAGGCAGCATCACTTCTTCTCTCATTAATACCATAAGCTTGCCCCCTGTCGTTTCTCTAGTTGTCATGCATTGCGAGGAATTATTCACATCCTGGCGGCGCTAGAACCCCTCCGTCAGAGATAAACAAATTATCTAATGATTGTGTTAAGATACAAGTTTATACACTTCTTTTCTCGTTGTGGAATTTGAGAATCACGAGTTAATGAAATCAATTAAAAGCATGCTTGTGTTTGAAACAGATGGGATGTAGATTGAGAACAGATCTTTTCACTGTAAGGCAATGGTAATTTCGGAAATATACGCAATACTACATGTTAGTTTTTCCGGGCCTTTTAAAAATTTGACAATATTTGGGGATTTAAATTATTTTTTTTAAATTTTGAATACAAAGTACTGAAGAAAATTAATTTTATCTTATAAGTATATGGAAATAAATATTCTGTAAAAATGTGCTACAAATGTTACCCATAATGTCTACCTAGAAATGAAATGTCCAGTGTTAAAATAATGCTGATTAATATTGTTGAATAAGGACTGGAATGCAATTTTTGAAGCTGAGATGGATACATAAGCAAAATTTACACATTTTAAAGTTAATAGTACAGAGATTGAATTGATTGCAAACAGATTAAGTTTTAGAACTAAAAAACTAACATAAATATAACTTCAAAGCAATTCAGATGAACAAAATGAGCATAAAGAAAATTGCATCATTTAAATATATTCAACAAAATGTGACAACTACAACAGAACTCGCATGAAGTGGGAAAAAAATCAAAAAAATGGACAAAAAGGAAAATAATAATGACTCAAATTGCATTAATGCCCTGGGGGTAGTGAGCAAGTGATAGTTGGAGAAGGATATTTATATCCTTTTGTATACTCTTGGCGACATGGCCAAGTGGTAAGGTGGGGGACTGCAAATCCTTTATCCCTAGTTCAAATCTGGGCGTCCATGATATCTCAATAATCAATAAAAGACTTGGGAAATCTGAGAACTTAAAAAATAATGGTTATTTAAATTGATATTTATAATAGTTTTTAAATGAAAGAAAAAAATATTTTGTAAAACATTTCTTTTATCATTCTAGCGAGTCGCACCAAAGAAAAATGAGCTAATTAAGGAATTTTTACCCTTCTAAAAAATATTGATGTTTTTTTTTTCGAAATGTAATGACTAGAAGAGCAATACAAAAATAAAGATCCATATAAAAGAGCTGCATAGCTCAATAAATCTAATATAAGTTCATAAACATGTTGATAACAATGATCCGCCATCTTCACCTTAGAAGGTGTAGCACAGGGAATCAAAGCTATAAGAGAGTTTCATAATACATAAAAAAGACAAAAAAGAAATGGGCATATCCCTTCACCAAGAAGCTATAATAAGTTGGTGAAGGTTTCTTGGACGTACTAAAACTTGATTTTTATTAAAAAAAAGAACAAATAAAAAATCATTCAGAAAAGAAAAAGCCAAAACCAATGACAACTTTGTTAAAAAAAACATTCTCAACTATTCACACACAAGCACAAATTCATCTGAAAATCTCGAAACAGGAATTTTAATCTCCAGTCTTAACACCTCGTGAACCGCAAACTCGATTTAGATCCAAATGCAGAAACAGTTTGTGCACCATAAACTGTAAACTAAATAAAACCAGTTCGTCTGTAAATTGAATTTCTTTTCTGTATTCTTTGCAGCAACAAAAAAACCAAAAAAAGTATATAAGATCTTGGGGCATCCGATCACCACTCACCTCACATCTGAGCAAAAGAGAAAAAAATGCATCTGCTGATCTAAGAGCTCCTCTTAACCTCTCCATATCTCTGTACAACTCTTCCTCTATAAAGACCAGAAAGATCCAAACAATTGGTGCCCACCAACCAAAAACAAAAAAAAACAAAGCAAAGTTAGACCTCCACAATCCATGGAGAGAAAGCTCATAGATCTTCCATCCATGATATATCAGCTTCTATTGTGGATAGGATCAGACCCCCTCTTCACCCTCCTCTTGCTGGTCCTGTTGAGATCAAAGGACTGCGGTGCAGGTGCGGATGTGGACACCCCTCTGTTGACATCCACTTGATTACTGATTAGCCACCTCTTGCCGTAGGCCTTCCCTGGTTGCGCCGCCAACAGCCACCCGATCAAGATCACAAGGAGAAGCCATGTGCCAACCTTGGGAACCATGTTTACCCGATGCGGACGGAATGGTCTGTTTCATTTGGATGCTGCATGCAGTGGTATGTATATATATTTACTTTCTAAAGTATAAAAGCATAATGGGGATTTTAGATTCACCTACAGTCATCAGCTAAGGCTGTTCTTTAGATGCTTCCAACAGGCATGAATAAAGAGATGGCCTTGGAATATCACCTTGGGAAGACAAGTATCTTGCCATTGGCCCCTTGCATGCCTCCATCTCTGTCCTTATAATATACTGATTTTTACATAAATACCCCTGTAAATTACTGTAAAAATTTGATAGGAAGCATGATGACCAGCAAGATAAGAAAAACACAGTATGCAAAGTTCCAAAGAAGTATTTGCATGATCTTGAATTGTATAGGGACACACCATTGTAAGAATCCACAGAAATCTAAAGCTCTCCTGTGATCTTCTCTTCCTTCCACTTTAGAAGCTCCCCTGCACCATTATCCATGAAGGGCTAAAACAAATAGTGGGTACTTGGATTACTGTGCTGGATAGGTACCCCTTTATGCTTTTCTTAGCTATTCTTGCTCCTGTAATGCCCTCTTCTTCTTCTCCCTTTTTTTTTGTGTGTTTTTGTTCCCTTCCTTGGAGGCGTGTTCAAAGTTTCAAAGAGAGTCCACCACAAGCTTCCTCATGTGTTTATCTTCCATTTAGCTCTCCTCCTTTTCCCTTTTGATTTTTCTCGTTAATCCATGCAGACCAACCTTTCCTTTTTTATGTTTTATGTGGCTCTATTGGAATTAATATCCATGGCCTCATATACAGCAGTAGCAGCCAGTTGGGGGTGAAGGAAAGGAAATTTTTGGGAAGATTTTTTCTAAGTGGGATATCCTCATTTCAACCTTGGAAATGGACAGGCAAGTAATGGAGAGAAACGAGCAGTAATGTAACTTATTCCTTATTTCAGATAAAAGTGATAATGATTATTTTTGGCTAGTAATCCCTGCAAACTGCTATAATCACATGGCGTGCTCACAAAGAACCATATCATTATCATACCTATCCACATATCTTTACCTCCACTCCATATACACCACCACCTCCATTGCCTTACCTTGACCTCCTCCTCCTGATGCTGCACCACTTGCTCGAAGGAATACTCCCCTTGTGTTCAATAATATAGTAAATATCTATGAATCTTTTTTCCAATTTGGCCCTTCGTCATTTGTCTATTTGCAACTTATCTTTTTATTTCAGGATATTGACATCCATAATCCTGAGTAATTTCGTAATTACAATTATAACCCCACATAATCATGAATTACATAAGAAACCCTGGATAATCACTTCGTCTCATACCCATAATCCTCCGTTAATTTTCCTGTTAACTCAACCATATCATTGGGTTAATCTAACCCATGGTCTATCCAATGGCTTAAAAAATTTCAAAAAAATACCCCTTCCTCCCACCCCTCCCCCCTCCTCCAGGATGGTCGTCGTTGTCACTATCGCTACCCCCTTCCATGCTAGTCGCCCCCTCCCTTTAGGACCACCAGCCACCTCCCCACCCTCTTCCCCCAAGCTTGCAGACCACCTCCCCCTTCCTTCGCCCCACCCTCCAGCCTCAACCTCCTATGACGCCCCCTTCTCTAGCCTCGTGCTCCTACGAGACTTTCCTCCTGATCAACCCTTTCTAGCTCCATCGCCCGCTCCAGGACCCCATCCTCCAGCTCCCCTATGGGGCTCCGCCGCCCCTTCCAAACCCTTCCTCCAACCCCCAACGCGGCTCTGCCGCCCCTTCCAAACCCTTCCTCCAACCCCAACGCGGCTCCGCCGCCCCCTCCTCAAGACTCTCTTCCAACCTCCCTCATATCCTCGTGCAAGTCCGCCCTGGACCTCCTAGAGACCCTCCATGATTTCCCCCAACCCGACCCCACCTACCTTCTCCCTCCTCCCCATCCAACACACCCAGTCCCTCCTCCTCCCCGTCCAGCACACCCCCTCGACTCCCTCCCCAAGCTCCTCGACCCCCTCCCTCGAGTGCATCCAGAAGCTCACCCCTCCTCCTCCGACTCCCCCTATCCCTCCTCAACGCCGTCTGCTGCTGCGCCTCCCTCGTCGACGACTCCATCATGCTCTCTGTCCTCCGCGTCATCGTCGCCACATTATACTCCCCTTGACTTTTTACCCCAAGGGAGCAAATGGGAACAAATCTCGTCGATGACCCCATCAACCACGTTTACCCATATCTTTAGATGCTCTCTGTCCTCCACATTTACCCCAGGGCATCAATGATCGTGGTGGTGGAGGAAGCTGCAGGTCACATCAAGGCAGAGGCGGGAGCAGAGGTCGAGGGGGTGAGGATGGAGTCGAGGAGATGGGAGGGGCATCGACGCATCAAGGAAGAGAACTATAGGGCATGATTTGCAAATAAGGTTGAGCATTAGGGGCAATTTTGACTTTTTTTAACGAAAACCGTCAACTATAACATGCATCTTAGACGGAACATAACACATGATTATGTTATGTAAGATTTAAGCAGTACTCGGGTTTCTTATGTAATTTGCGATTACGTAGGGCTATATATGTAATTACAAAATTACTCAAGATTATGGGTGCAAACATTCCTTTTATTTTTGAATTAGAAGCCAAAGTATAGATTAGAGAAGTTGGCCGGAGCCAATATCAGATGGAAGTCAAATTGAATATTGGAGGGAAAATTACAATGTTGCTTTCAATGTTCCAATTTATATGAGACATA
Organism: Ottelia alismoides; assembly: GCA_037367405.1. Classification (NCBI taxonomy): domain Eukaryota; kingdom Viridiplantae; phylum Streptophyta; class Magnoliopsida; order Alismatales; family Hydrocharitaceae; genus Ottelia; species Ottelia alismoides. Next base: position 72,120 of record JAZKJV010002931.1, read on the forward strand.
ACAAAGTCTTACATCACAATGTGCACACAAGCACACACACATATGGGTACATGTGATTGAATCAACGTTGCAGCTAAATGGTTGTAGCTAGGGACGAAAACGGTCGGCTACAGATACGAATATAGGTATACCCATATCCTTATCCATTTTAAAATAAGAATATGAATGCGGATACGAATATTGACGAATGTGAAAAACGTGTTACCATATCATTAAAAACAAATACGAATGTAAAACGAATACGAATTGGATACGAATAATAAAATAAATAGTTAATAGATTAACTAAAATATACATGTTTGGGATGGTTTTCACATAAAATATATATACCAGATATAGTAATTCCATACAAATTATATCAACAATAAAATGTTGTTACGCACAGTTATATTACTATACTTATGTACAAAAAACGAATATACGAATACGAATGCAAACATTAGCGAATGTCAAAGTGATATCCATATCCGCATCTATTTTAAAACGAATACGAATATGAATGTCAAAATACGAATAAAACGAATACGATAACGGATCAGATATCGTTTTCATCCCTATTTATACCTCGTCGCTTTTTGTCTTTTGATCTTTATCTAAAGATCCCTCACGATCTGCATCCCACCATTGTCTTCTCTTTAGAGCTGCCAACTCAAATTTTCTTCGAAGTTGTTGTTTGGCATTATTAGCGGAGGATCGTTTCCCTAATACACACCTCCAACATCATCTCTTTTAAGCGAGTTCAACCTCGTGCTATAAATATATATCATGTTTTCGCACGCCATGTTATTTTTTCATAGTAAGGTGGGTAGAAAGGACGGTCCAAGAAGTGTTGGAAAGAGACTATACGAAGGGATCTCAGTCTTTTGGATATAAGATCGAGATTGACCCAAGATAAATCTAAATGGAGGCAAAGAATCCATGTAGCCGACCAGGGCCAGCCCTGGGCATTGTTTTGAAATGCAATTGCCCAGGGCCCATTAATTTTAGGGGCCCAGGTTTACATGTAATCTGATTTTTAGTTTAGGAATGAAATAGTATTTGTCGGTGAAACAATAGGCCACTATAAATTAGGGCTGAAAATAGATAGGATACGGATTGGATATGCCTATTTCCATATCCATATTCGTTTTATCTCTATCGAATATCGATACGGATATGATTCGGATATGCCTTAAGGAAATCATATCCTTAAAAATACCGATACTAATTTGAATCCGAGTACGGATCGAAAAAAGACGGACCCGAATGTGGATCGAATAAAGTGCCAATCTGAATATGAATCAAATAAGAGTGAATCCGAATATGGATCCAATAAACATGGAATCTGAATACGGATAGAATAAAGACCACATACGAATACGAAATGAATTTCTATCGAAGTTCAAAATGATTTAAAAAAAAATGACAATGAAATATAAATAAGTTGCATCATGACAAGGGGTAGCATCGACGTAACATGTGTTCTTGACCGGAAGCAAAAAGGGGGATATGATTTCGTAACTTCTGTTAGTGCTCATTTCCAAACAAACGGAAGTTTATTGATGCTATTAATATATTGTATTATATAATATATAATACTAATAATAACATGGTATTGCGACGTATATTACATTAACTAATATACAAAATAATATTAAATGTTGTATGCGGATATCCGGATCTATATCCGAATATTCAAGCAACTACCATATCTGTATTCGTATTCGGAAAATTTTTACTACACATATCCATATTCGATTAGTAGTCAGATACAGATATCTGTATCCGGTAATTTTCTGAATATGGTAAGTAAATATTCTGACATATTCATATCCATTTTCATCCCTACTATAAATTTGATTTTTCGGTGAATAACTCGATGTTAAAATCAAAAATTAAATGAGATTATATAAGGGTTGATTGTTCTCCGAAAATAGAATATTTTATTTTATACTTGTTGGTAAACACACTAGGGATAATTTGCACTTATTAAAAAAATTTGTAAGGGCCTCCTTTTTTTCTTTTGCTTAGGGCCCATGAAATGTCAGGGACGACACTGTAGCCGACCCTACTTAATTGTGGGAAAAGACTTTGTTGTTATTGTTGTTGAAGGTGGGTAGAAAGAATAGCATGTGAGTAATAAAATAGCATGGAGAACGAGAAAGTAATATGATGGAAGTAAAATAGCAAAAGAAAATATCACGTGAGATGAAAAGATAATATGTCAAGAAGAGAAATAACATATTTAGAAGGAAAATAATATATGGAATTGAAATAATAATATGGAAAATGGGAAACTAGCACAGAGAAATCGAAAAATTATTATGCAATAAAAAATAGTAGGAGATTTAAAAATGATTTAAAAAATAGTATGTTAAAAAAGTAAAATGGAGATGGAAAAATAGCATGCTAAGAATAAAAATAGAATGTTATTAAGAAAAATTAATTTAGTAAATGAATAAATAATAGAGTTTTTTTACACTTGTGCCCTTCCATGTTTTTATAGTTATACGTGTGCCCCAACCTTTTATGTAATAATACTTGTGCATTTTCACATTGTTAACTCTTGTGTCCTTCCATTACTCTATCATCTATTAGATAAAGCAATCCGTGATTTTTATTAAAACTAAAACTTGGTAAGGAATAAATATATAACATGTGTACCTTTGACTTGCTTAAGGTAGTTTGATCATTTGCAAAGGAGGTTACCTGATGCACCGGTTAGAAGATATGAGATTTGGGTTGTTGAGCCAACTAAGAGATGGCGAGGAAGGTCCGAGAAGTATTAGAAGGAGGCTATCTGAAGGGATTTTAATTATTTGGATCGAAGTTTGAGAATGGACAAAAGAAGTTCTGAATGGAGGGCAAGAATCTATGTAGCCGATCCTACTTAATGTGAGAGAAGGCTTTGTTGTTGTTGTTGTTGTGTACCTTTGAGTTGGGTTCCTCTTCTTCCATCCCTCCTCCTCTGATGAGAACGTTCTCAAGGAGGGGGATATTAGGTATGGGGGCTTGAGGGTAGAGAATTGGAGAGGCGGTGCAGAGAAGGACATAAGAGGAGTGGGGGGAGGCGGTGGGGATGGAGGCAAGGGAGATCGGTAGGGACTCAAGGGAGGATGATTGCATAATGAGGCGGATAAAAGTATACTTATTCTCCTACTTTTAACGTCCATTTGGGAGGGCAAAATTGAGCAAAGTGTATATGTTTTACTCGATAGTTTTGTTAATGGCACAAGTATTATTGCAAAAAAAGCTTGGGGTGCTATTATAATGCAAAAACTTAGGACACAAATGTAAAAATCCCTTAAATAGTATAAGAGAGTGACAAATGGCATGAAGATGGAAAAATATTGTGGAGGATAAAAAGTATATCTTGATGGAAGAAAAATCACATTTAGGATGGAAAAATAACATGGGGATGATAAAATAACTTGAGGGAATGAAAATAGAACGAATTGACGAGCAATGTTATGAGGGAGATTGAAAAATAACACGATAAAAAGATGAAGGCATGGAGATAGAAAAGTGTGTGTCATGCTAAGAAGAAAATTAGCATGAAAGATAGAAAAATATCATGTAAAGAATAAAAATTATATGTTAAGAAGAATGGCTTGGAAGGAAAAATAGCATGAACTGATGCAAAAATATAGCATGTTATTCTTATATCTCTCAAGCTATTTTTCTTCTACCCTAACTACTTTTTTCTTACCATGTTATTTTTATTTTTAATATATTTTTTCATCATCTGCTATTTTCCATCTTCGGTGCTATTTTTTTCACTTTGATGCTGTTTTTCCATCCACATGATACTTTCTCACCTAGTATGTTATTTCTTTCAATCACGTTATTTTTTCTATCGATGTTATTTTTCCACCTCCATGCTACGATGTTTTTTTAATTTGAATAATATTTTCTAACTCGACCACTTATCAAAAAAACTCGACCTATTATTACTTTTACATGCCATGTTATTCATTTTACCTCTTCCTATTTTTTTACTCCAAAAGGGGGAACACGCTAAGGTGTCCACACAAAATATATTACTATAAGCAGGAAAAAATAGGACTTATAGAAGCCGATACTCTAAAAGAGTTTTGAAAAGAAAGATTACATTTTTATTTTTTACAATAAAACCTTTGTGAAGAAAGCTAAACACCATTTCTAGCTAACTAGATTGTTCAGATTGCTGTTATAGGTTCTAGCCGTTCCTCTCTTGAACGGTGCTTTGCTTCATACATCGAGTCCCAACACAACTCTAGATTTTGTAAACTCATCCATGTGATGTCCAACTCAAACATGTGGTTTCGCAATAAAACCTCATGCTATTTTTCCCACCACCATGTCAAAATGTTATTTTTTTCACCTTCGTGATATTTTCTTACACAATTTGTTACCACCCATGATGTTATTATTCACTTCCATGCTATTTTTTTATCATCTTGGAATTTATCCATTCTTCAACTATTTTTTCTATCACCATGTTCTTTTCGCAGCTGGAATAATATTTTCTTCCATTCTCCTACTATTTTCTCCACCTCATATTATTTTCTCTAGAGTTGATAAGGACTAAGTGTGATAGTATATGTCATCTATGACAACCATGATAAGTAGATGTGAAAGAATGGAGGTAGTTTCAGTGGATTAATGGCATGGATGTATATGATGTGATAGGTTTATTGAAACACAACAATAAAATCTTCTCCCACATTAAGTAAGGTCGAATATATGGACTACTTGCCTCCATCGAGATCTATTTTGGGTCGTAGACATCCAATATTATGGTCCATTCGAATAGTCTTCTTCGAACACTTCTTGGACCTTCCTCGTCATCTCTTAACTCGCCTATCGCCTATCATCTCAAATATCGAATATTCTAGATGGTGTATCAACAAGTCTTCTTTGGATATGGTCAAACCACCTTAACCTGTTCTCTCTCATTTTATCCTTTATCAGAGTTTGCACCAATTTTCCTTTTGATCACATTTTTCCAAATCCAATCTTTTTGTGCATGACCAAAAATCTATTTGTAGCATTTTCATTTCTGTTATTGTCATTCTCGGCACATGTTTATAGTTTAGATGCCAACATTCATATCCATAGAGCATAGGAGGTCTCACGACTATTTTGTAATACTTTCCTTTGATTTTTTAATTTTTTTATCACGTAAAATAGTAGAGGCTCGTCTCCACTTTATCTGCTTGCACTTATTCCATGAGTAGAAACTCCATCGATTTCACTGTTATGTTGCAAATTAGATCCCAATTATCTAAAAGAATCTTTCTTCTGAATGTTACTTTTCCAATTTTCGATTCGATTCGTTCACCTTTGCTTCCATCAAATGTCCACTCCATGTATTCAACCGTGTCCCTACATATACGAAATCCTTTAGTCTCTAAGGCATGTCTCCAAACCGCAAGCTTCTCATTTACTCCATCTCTACTTTCATCAATAGACACAATATCATCGACAAACAATATGCATTATGGTATCTCATCATGAATGTGACTAGTTAACTTGTTCATAATCATAGTAAAAAGAAAAGAACTCAAAGTTGAACTATGACACGTATCGATGTTGATGTCAAAATATTTGATCTTCCCAGACTGGATCCTTACACAAGGTAAAACCCCATCACTATACATACTTTATAAGGTTAGTGTACACGGTATGCACTTGTTTCTTCTCCAAAACTCTCCACATGATCTCCTCTGGAATTGAATAGTAAGCCTTCTCTAAATGAATAAAAATCATATAAAGATTCTTCTATTTAACTCTATAAATCTCCGTTATTTTCCTCAACATGTGAATAGCTTCTATAGTTGAGTGATCTGATATAAATTTGAATTGATTTTTAGGTATTTTGGAAACTTACATCAACCTTCTTTTGATCACAAGTTCTCAAATTTTCATAATATGACTCAACAACTTATACCTCAGCCATTAGAAAATTTGGATTATTTTCTTTATTCTTGTAAAGAAGCACCGTGATGCTTTCCCCCCATTTTTCAGACATTTTCTTGCTTTGTTAAATAACATTGAATAAATTTGTGAAACAAGTCAAGCCACGTTCACCTGGAACTCTTTATACTTTTATAGGAATGTCATCAGGTCCTACACCTTTCCTGAATCTCACAATCTTCAAAGCCTCCTCTACTTCCTTCCTTTGTATATGTTTATAGCTTGTACGATTCAAGTAACTTTTACTACTAGCTAGATCCCAAAGCCATCTCTTTTTTCTCCTACCTAATGAAAAATCTTATGGAAATACTGCTTCCATTTAGTCTCTATATCCTTCCGAGTAACAAGCACATGCCGTCCCTTAATGCATCTCATTTGAGTAAAATATTTGATCTTTTTTCTCTTGCTTTGGCCAATCTAAATATATCCTTTTGGTCTTCCTTAAAGTCAAGTTTTTTATACAAAGCATTACAAACTTTTGTCTTAGCTTCACTTGCAGCCTTTTTTAACTTCTTTCTTCGCTATTTTGTTATTTGTGAATAGTTTCCTCAATTCTATCCTTGCAAAAAACTTTGAAGCAAGCTCGTTTAATTTTAATTTCTGTATTTATTGGCATAGTGTCAACATGATGAAAAATACACGTGCAGACATGCTCTACCGTTTCATCCCCATCCATGATCACAGATTCGATTATGGACTATGATTCAAACTCAAACTAGATCTCATGAATTGTGATAGTTTAATAGAAGTCGAATATTACAAGAGTGTGATTATGGAAAATTGGATGTGAGGCCATTTACCCTTGAATACTTGAGTTATGAGTCGTTTCTACTTGATTCTCTCCCATATGTTAAGAACATGCATTACCCAATGGTGTTAAACACTATGGTGGACTATACACTATATACCCCTCTCCTTCTATGCTCTAAAGACATTGTCAATGTCACATAGTTGAACTCAAAATCGAATTTGGACTTGAACTCAAAAGAACAATGTTTGTTGCAATGGCGGACTTAGGATTACGTACTCGGTAGGGTATACCGATAAATTATAATAGCAATAATAATAATAATAATAATAATAATAAATAAGATTGCAATAATAAAAAATCAGTATAAACATCAACGTGCATAGAAATATATAAAGAGACGCACATCTAATTTTCAAATTTTAAAAACACACATATATACACTTAAAGCTCCCGAAGAATATCTACAACATTAAAGTGATGATTGGTAAAATGCTTTACTTATGATTTCCTTATTCAATTGGTAAAATGATATTTATTTTGGATTAACATACATATACGCCTATGAAGTATAGAGATACTGTATTATTGTTACATATGTTGAAATTGGAGATGCGGAGTATGTGATTAAATGATTCCATGATCAGGAACTAGACATAGAGTGTGTCCATGAAGGATTGAGAGTGTAACTGTGCAACCAGTGCTGCAGATTCGTGGGGGAACGTGGCTACAACGCGTCCGAGACATAGGCACCAAGGGTGTCAGGATGTGCTCCTAGTTCTTTCCATGGCGCATCTGAGTATGGAGAGAGAGGTGGGACCGTGAGGGAGCCGGAGGTGCCCAGTGTCGAGACGTGCTCCTAGTCCGTGTCGTGACACGTCCCTGACTCGAGGGGGGAGACAGAGTGTTGGAGCATGGTATCATCGCGTGGGAGAGGTTTTCGAGAAGTGCATCGACCAAGTGGGAAATTGCGGAGCCAAGCTGGGGATGGGGAGGGACGGAGCACACGAGGCACGAGGGGGATGGAAGTAGGGATGTAAACAAACAGATACACGCATGGATGTAGGTGTTAATATAGCCTTATCGATTTTCAAATACGAACATGCATGTCAATACAGATAGACGAATACTAAAACTATATCATCCATCCTTAAAAAATGTATATAGATGTAAAATCGATATTGATTGCATACAAGTAATAGTAGAAATACTCTAAAAGTTGGCTTAAATATAAATGAGTTCGATGGAAAACACATGATATAAACATAATAAAATGTGCTTATATAAAAAATTATGCCCAAATATGGTGAAAGAAAGTATAGAATTATGTTATAGATTGTTAAAAATAAATCTAAAACTATACTTATATATTAAAATAGATATACAGATATGGATATGAATGATGTTCACAAAAGTCAAAGTGATGTCCATATCTAAATTCATTTTAAAAGGACACGAACATCAAAATATTTATAAAACATAAATGGTGGTGTTCAGATATGGATATGTCCATATATGTTTGCATCCTTAGATGAAGGACACATTTCAATTCTAAATTTATGGATGATAGTGGGGGCACATATGACGCAGATAGATTTCCAATCGCTAATTCTCGAATGATGGAGGACATAACCGTATATTATTACATTTTCTTTAATTTTTATTGCAATAAAATATGGGATTTGAGAAGGTAGGGGGGCAGGTGATCCCATAACTAATATGTGTGTTGGTCAACTTTCACTATTTTGTACATAAAAAGCCAAACATTGGAAGAGAGGGACGTGATGCGACTACACATGAGGCCATCCTCCCTAAAAAGTTGGATTTGTGAGTTGTCTCTCATGGGTTCTCTCATGCACGTGGACATGTACTCTTTCCAAGGGAAGATGATCATATGTAAAGCAGAGATGCTAGAATAATTTTTTATTTTATTTTTTTTTTTGCAATTTCGATCTGAAATCGAACTGTGCACATTGAATCTTAGACCGATGCTCTATATATCCTACAAATTTCGCTCAAATCCTCCTCTGCTTCTCCATGATCCACATTATCAGCCTCCTCTTCAAGAATGTAATGTTTTCAATTTTAGTTGATGAATCTAAATATCACTATGGAACTTGGGAATGAAATGTTTTCAATTTTGGTTGATAAATCTATAGATTTCGCAGTCAAAAAGCAAATGGTTGTGTTTCTACGCTCCGTGAATAAGCAACGGTATGATGTGGAGAGATTTCTATCTATAATGATACTGCAATTTATTCATTGAAAGGCTCACATGAAGCTTTATTTCATTACATGGCTTGAGTTTTGCTAGATTGCGTGAGCAAGGTTATGATGGTGCGAGGAATCCGAGGGGGAGAATTTCACGGATTTCGAGCATTGATTCAAAAAGAGAATAATTTAGCACATATTATGTGCATTGTGTTGCACAACATCTTCAATTAGCTTTAGTAGCATTCGTTAAAATAATGTTCTAGCCACATTGTTATTTAATACTATTCAACATTTATTGAATATTGTTTGAGCTTCATGTAGACGTCGTGATCAATTAAGAGAAAATCGTGCTCTTTAGATTGCTAGAGCTATTTGAAATCGATGAACTTTCAACTGGTAAAGGTTCAACCAACAAACGAGCATGTCACATCTTGGTGATACTCGATGGGGATTACGTTGCAATCTCTAATTAGCACCACTTTGATGTTTCCATCAATAGTACATGTTCTTGATGATATTGTGCAAGATGGTTCAAATTATGAACAAAGATCAAAAGTATCTTCATTGTTAGATTTCATACAATCATTTGATTTTATATTCATTGTTATCTTATTAAACTTGTTTTGGGTACAATGTTTCGAATTTCGCGAAATTTCGACGAAATTTAGGTTTCGACACCCTACAGAAACTGAAGTCGAAATCTCGATATATACCATTCCTTCACAAATCTAGACCGATTTTGGCCGAAATTGAAGAAATTTCGTTGAAATTTTGAAATTATTTCATTTTTTCAACATCTTGAAATAAAATCAAAATCGAGATTTAAAACTTATTTGGGTATTACATTTAAATTATCACAATCATTACAAGGAAGGGAGTAGATGATTGCAAATGTCAGGACTTTGGTAAAGATTTCTACACAAAGATTATAACTTCTAAGAGATAGAAGATGCTCCTTATAACTTCTCTCAAATAAATTTCATCTTTATACATAGATCTCATACTTGATTAGTTTGATTATCAACCACCTCTCGATCTGAACGAACAAGCTTCTACTTTATCTTTCTCTTTGGCCCTCTCCGTCTTTTCTTAGGAATCTTTCCTATCCCGACATTCCTCTGTTTAGGAGAGTAGCTTATTTTTCAGCATTTGTGGCATGGTGGAAAAGCTGAAAGAAGCATTTATTTCCAGATGAGATGGATTGACGTTGGATGGCCCATGGAAGGTCGATGCAGAACTCATAGTATGGCTAATTTACACTATTATCATGTTGAAAATTTTTACATGGTCATCAACTTACACCTTCAAGCATTGAGTTGCCATTTTACAGAAAGGACAATTGATTTGCTTGTATGTGTAGCATATCTCAATCCATATATGATTTTTTAGATGTTGACATGGTAAAATTAAACAATCAACTTGAAACTTATTTTTTGGATAAGTGATGAGCGCGAAATCCACCTCTTAATATAGGGAAATTGTAGTATAGGAGACGGATTTCGATCGATCAAAAATCACAATCTTTGAATGTTGTGGAGTATTTATACTTGGCAAGTCTACCAAGGTCAACACAGGGAACGGTGATTCTTAGTTGCGTAGTTTCAAATTAAATAAAATAATTAACTAATGCTTGGTTAATTTCTGTGTTGGAAAAATAAAATACAATGCAATGCAGATGCAAAAAAATGAGCAGATTGAATGAATTCAGCACATGACCTATGATTAAGATTTTTGCTCCAAATAATATTAATCAATATCCTCGAAATTTATCACAGATCAAAAGATATAGTTCAAGAGAAATATTCAAAGTAATTCAGGCTGCAAGCATCAGAGGTGATAGATTGATCCTACTTCTAATAATTCAATGAGAATATTTAAGCAGAGTATCTACCCTCGAAATTCATGTGATTTAATTCCTAAAATATTATAACCAATAATCCAAAGGGAATTATTCAATGTAAAGTCCTCGGTCGTTCTCCTGCAAAAGAGATCATTAATTTCTCAATGAAAATGTAGCGCAAATCACCACCCCTGTAAGAATTGATTCATCAATTTATCCATGAAAATCTAACATAAATATGCCAAAATTAGCCTGCATTTGTCAACAGAGATCTTCAAATAATAATTATCAATAAACAACCTTAGATCTGTCCAAAAACTATGCTAAATCATAGAGCATGAAAATAGCTTCAAAATGACATATTATATGCTTAAATCAGAGTTCAGATAAAAAATATATGATGAAATGAAATTTTAGAGACTATAATGTAATTAAAATAAAGTTTTTCCTTCAAACAGGTCCCTGGAGGGCTTATCTGTAATTTCACAAAGTTGGGAGGGGTCCCTCTACAATTTACCCCTAGCGGGGGTGTAATTGTAATTTCTAAAATGTTCGGGGCTTCGGTGCAATTTGCCCCAAGCGCATGTGCGTCGCACGTGCGCCTGGAGGCTTGGTTGGCGAGGCGGAGGCTCAGGGGTCCCGAGCTGAGGTTCGGACGACCCGACCCAAGGTGGCGGCGAATGGAGGCTCGGATGGTCCGAGCCTGTGGTTCGGAGAGCCCGAGCCTCTAGGCTGGGGCCTAGGTTCGGGCTGGATGACGTGGAGGCCGGTGGACCGTCGGATCAAGGGCCGCCTGCCCGATCCTACGGTATCTGTACATGCGAGGGCAGCGGCGGTCGATGGATCCAGTGACGGGGCGGTCGAGGCGCGAGGCTGCTGCGGTGCTTCGAGGAGGTTGCGTGGCCGGGCGGACGGCGGTGAGGTGGCGGGGGAGGACCGGTGGGGCGGCGGTCGATGATGCGGAGGTGCTCCGAGGATGTCGACCTGGTAGCTGGAGGGTGACGGATGTCTGGCCCTGGCAGAGAGGCGGAGGAGATGTCGGAGTGACGATGTGTGCGCAAGGCGATGGGTGAACGGAGTTGGCAAGGGGCGTACGACTTACAGAAGGAGGACCAGATTCCGGCCTGTGCGAGGCCGGAGGAGGAGGAGGAAAGGGTTGGCCGGAGAGGATGTTAGGAGGGAGAGTTGGAAAGTAAGGAGAAGCGGAGGTACCTGGAAAAAAACGTGGGTGAATCACCTGGAGAGAGGAGCTCGGAGCTCCTGATAGGATCTTCGCTCAAGGGCCGGCAAACCCGAGCTCACGCGAGCTTGGAAGCTCGAGGCAGCACGCAAGGAAGGCGGTTGGATCTCGCCGGAGGTCGCCCTGTGGCCAAGCCTTGCTGTCACCAAGGACGTCGAGGGTTTTCTCTCCTGAAATGGCGGATGGAGCAGATCTGACGGTCGGGGGTGGTGACGGGTGGAGGAAGGAGGACGAGCCACGTGGGCGGCCCAAAGGGCGCTACGTGGCCCAATCAGAAAATTCAAAAAATGTAAATACAAATAAAAATACAAAAGAAATAGTTAGAGGTAAAATTAGGAAAAAGTCAAAACATAAAAGTTGTTCATCTCGATGAGATATACAAGTTTCATGTTGGACAAAAAGTGAAAAGAGGTCATTTGTACAAAAAAGTATTTTTGAGGGTATTTTGAAGGGGGAAAAAACACTGACTTTTTGGTTTTGAGTTGTTTTTGTATTTTTAATCTTTTTAAGGGTCAGTGATGTTATAGACAATTATTCTACCTAATTTTTAGGGGTGTTTGATGAGAAAATAATTACAAAGAAATGAAAGCAAATTAAATACAATTAATTAAGGTTAATTATACTCAATATAAGACAAGATAATAATAAAAAAATAGTGGTGATTTTTATTGTATTGATTAAGCCAGGGGTTTAATTAATGAATTTTAGTTGGATGAATTCAAGATTCATCAATAAGGACAAGGCATATCCTTTGGTTTATAAGCTTATCAAGTTGACACTTATTTTGCATATTGCATATTGCAAATTGACGAGAAAGAGTATTCTCTGCGGTGAAATATAATAAAATCCGTCTTTGGAATAATATGGTGGATCAATAGTTGAATGATAGCTTGGTTACATATATTGAAAAACGAGTTTACAAATGTCAACAATGAAGAAATTATTCGACAATTTCAAAATATGAAATCTCGTCGAGGATAACTCTATCAAGGTAATTTCAGAAAGAGCACATTCACTTTATGATTTTAGATATAGTAGAATCATATATTTGTTCACGTAGTAATTACTCTATATACTACTTAATTTTATTATATCGATAAATACAATGTTATATTTCTATTTTTGTCCCTTCCTAAATACCATCATGGCTCCATCGCTTCATATGATAGCTGTGTTACATCGAGTTTCTCCTTCATATCTGTAGTGGCATGTAACCTATCCGAGCTAGCTTCTTGTTTTCTTGGTTATCCTTGAATGACAATCCATATAAAGACTATTATTGTTAAGACGATATTGATCATATGTGAGTAATCGGAAAAAATTTCTCACCATCATGTAGGTTGTTCCTTTTTATATTGAAAATCCATGTGATTCATGGCTTAAGTTTTAATGATCTTGATCATGTAATGATCTTATCTTGCTAGGTTACTTGATGTTGTTCCCTTTATTTTGATCTTTATCTTATTTTAACATGTAATATTAATCGTAATGTTCTCTCACGTGCTTCTTCCTTTGATGGCTTAACTACTCAAACTGAAAAAATCTTTACATTTTCCTACTATATATATCTCAAGAGGTGGCTTCGTCGTTGATTTTTGATATTCATTTTCATTAACATGACTTCTTCTCTGAAGCTTTCTTGGTCTGTTGTGAAAAAATGACCTCTTGCTCTTCTTCTTTCGACTGTGTGTTGCATGAACGCTAAAGTCTCATCACCTTTTTTGTCAATAAAATTTTATCCTTTTGAAACTGCTTAAGATGGTATGGTCATTTGCAAAGAAGATCAGCTGATGCACCGGTTATAAGATGCGAGTGTTGGGATGTTGAGCCGGCTAAGAGAGGGTGGGGACGGCCCAAGAAGTGTTGGAAAGAGACCATACAAAGGGATCTTTGTTTTGTGGATATAAGCCCGGGATTGATCCAAGATAGATATGAATGGAGGCGAAGAATCCATGTAGCCGACCCTACTTAATTGTGGGAAAAGGCTTTGTTGTTGTTCGTTGTTGTTGTTAATATTTTATCCTTTTGATAGGCTTCGTATAAATATAATTTATTGATATGTTTGTTTCATTATAGAAAAAGCGTAGAAGGAAGCAAAGAAGGCTGTAAGCGAAGCTAAGTCAAAAGATTATGAAGTTTTATACAAAAAACTCGACTCTAAGGAGGGTCAGAAGGATATATTTAGGTTGGTCAAAGCAAGAGAAAGAAAGACCAAAGACCTTTCTCAAGTGAGATGCATTAAGGATGTGGAAGGTCATGTGCTTGTTACTCAAAAGGATATAGAGATTAGATGGAAGCAGTATTTTCATAAGCTTTATTGGGGAAGGAAATAGAGAGATCACTTTGGGTGATCTAGCTAGTATTACTTGAATCGCGTAAGCTATAGACGAATACAAAGAAAGGAAGAATTCCCACCAGTGTCACTATCAGGATTTCAACAAATTTGATAGAGCCATGAGAATGGACATATGACTTATTTAAGTAGAGGAGGCTTTCAATGTTATGAGACCTAGGAAAGGTGTAGGATCGGATGACATTCCTATAGAAGTATGGAAAGTTGTAAGCGAGCATGGTTTAATTGGCTTACAAATTTATTCAATGTTATTTGGTAAATCAAGAAAATGCCCGAAGATCGGAGGAGAAGTATCATGGTGCTTCTTTATAAGAAGAAAGGGGACACTCAAAATTATTCAAATTACAGAGGTATAAGCTGATGAGTCACACTATGAAAATTTGAGAACGTGTGATCGAAAGAAGGTTGAGGCAAGTTTTCAAAGTAAAAGAAAAGCAATTTGGATTCATATCAGGTCACTCAACTATTGGAGCCATCCATTTGTTGAGGAGAATAATGGAGATTTATAGAGCTAAAAGGAGAATCTACATATGATTTTTATTGATTTGGAGAATGCTTATGATTTTGTCCCACATGAGATATTGTGGAGAGTTTTAGAGAAGAGACAAGTACATATCCTATACATTAACCTCTTAAAGGATATGTATGATATGACTTTATCTTGTGTAAGGATTCAGTCTGAGAAGACTGGCTATTTTGACACAACATTGGTTTACCATAAGGTTCAACTTTGAGTCCGTTTCTTTTTACTTTGATTACGGATGAGTTGACAAGTCACATTAAGGGTGAGATGATTTAGTGTATGTTATTTGCTGATGATATTGTGTTACAAATGGAGTAATGAGAAACTTGAGGTCTGGAGACATGCATTGGAGACTAAAAGATTTCATATAAATATGGCTAAGACTGAATATATGGAGTGCGCTTTTTATGAAAGCAATGATGAATGAAATGAAGTGAAGATTGGTGACGATAACATTCATCAGAGAGATTCTTGTAGATACATGGGATCTATTTTGCAACATGATGGAGAAATTGATGGAGATGTTACTAATAGAATAAATGTATGCTGGCTAAAGTTGAGAGGAGCCTATGCAGTTCTATGTGATAAGAAAATTCCTTTGAAAATCAAAGGAAAGTTCTACAAAGTAGCCGTGAGACCTGTTATGCTCTATGTATCTGAATGTTAGCCTGTGATTTGTAAACATGTGCAGAGAATGACAATAATAGAAATGAAAATGCTAAGGTGGATGTGTGGACACACACACACACGCGGCGCGCACACTTGAAAATCGGATTCGAAATGATGTAATCAAATGAAAGTTGGTATAGCTTCGATCGAGGATAAGATGTGAGAAAATCGCTTAAGGTGGTTTGGCCATTTGCAAAGGAGGTCAGTTGATGCACCGTTAGGAGATGCGAGTTTTGGGATGTTGAGTCGGTTAAAAGAGGGCGAGGAAGGTCCAAGAAGTGTTGGAATGAGACTACACTAAGGGATCTTAGTTTTTTGGATCTAAGCCCGAGAATGATCCAAGATAGATCTGAATGGAGGCAAAGAATCCATGTAGCCGACCCTATTTAATGTGGGAAAAGGCTTTGTTGTATTGAAAAACCTAATAACAAAAATGCATATTTTTATGCATTATAATGTTATGTTTTGGTCA
>JAZKJV010002932.1:0-80595 GCA_037367405.1 Ottelia alismoides
CAGAATCATGTGTGTGACCTATGCAATGTAAATGTGATTATGCAATTGTAATGTATACTACTCTGTGAGGTCGTAGTACTTTATGAACTGTGGAAACTGTTCTATCTGTAAACTTTCAGATACACTTGCACTACCCACGTTCTAGTTTTCTTTTTTCCAGCACAAAAATGAGTATGCACTGTGAACCATTTTGGAGGGTCACCTTGGAGTGACCCATGCTGATGCACATCCTACAGTTTTGTTGGTTTGCATGTCAGAAGCATGGTTCGAAAAAACGCGCCTCGAGGCGCACGAGGCGTACGCCTCGAGGCGAGGCGGTCAGAAATCGCCTCTGAACGACCGCCTCGACAGGGTCCTAAGAGGCGGTCGCCTCAGTTGGTCGAGGCGGTCGAGGCGGTCGAGGCGGTCGAGGCGAAGGCGAGGCGCTCACCGAGGCGTTTTCTTTTTCAAATTATTTTTTTTATGTTAATTCAATTATCCTATTAGCAATTTCAGATGTTTATAAAGATGTATTTGTTTAGGATATAATATATAAGATGAATGCTTAAATTTGGCCGCTTTCATGTTCATATTTACTATTAAACATATTCAATCATGTCAAGAAACTCTTAAATTATGCCTTTAAATATTCAAATCCACAAGTATCATAGAAAAAATTACTCGTAAAATTATTTTTAAGGAGTTTTCAAATAATGAGCTATGTAATATACCAAGAAGGTCAAACAAGATATAATTCAAGGGGAGTTTATGTAATACTCCCATTGAAACAAATCAATATATCCGAATAGAAATAAAATCCTTAATAAAAAATTTCGCCGGGGGCGCTGCCCCCACACCCCCGCAGGGGGGGAGCGCACCTGCTCCCCCCCTAGACCCCCCCCCCAGGCTCGCTGACCGGGCAGCGAGACCCCCGCCTTGTTGGGGTATGGTATGGCAGGAAGGGGAGCATACGACGGTTCTTCAACTTAGGTTAGATGGTTAGAATTTAGGGGAATATCAAAAGATTTAATCTATGATTGGATGGAAAATTAGTAAAAAGACATATACACTTGTATATCTTTTCTTTCAGTGTTCCTATCTTTGTAATTGCATCATATATTATAGTAATTTATATCATATGTTAGTTAGAATATATATATAATTTCATTAGTATATATTCTGTTGTAGTTTTTATAGGTTTTCTCCTTGTAAACTGAGGCTTACGCCTCGACCGCCTCGAGGCTACGCCTCGCCTCGATTCCAGGGAAACCGCCTCGTTCCGTTTTTAGTTTTTTCAAACCTTGGTCAGAAGTAGTGTTTGTTTCAACATGTTGGATGTGTTGTGTGGCTGATGCTCTAGTTGAACATGGTCAGACCTGATAAATAACTGTATTTGAGCTCCAAAATAATGCAAACTCTAGTGGCTACAAATGGAAAGTTTCAATGTATTCTGACACATCCAAAATATTTCTTGCAAACAGCTTGACACCAAAATTTGCGGTCATGAAAAATGTTGAAATATTTGTCTCAGAAAGTATGTTCGGAGTTATCTCCGGTTCTACACTCCTACATTCATGGGTTGGAGTTAGTTATATGAATTCCACATTTTCTTTGTTATAATATTTTTTAACCACATGTAGATAAATAAGGTAACATCGAAAAAATATTATAGTCATAAAAAACAATCAAATATAATATATGACAATACGACATCACATCACATTTATCATTCCAACCATTATAAACCATCGTAGCCATCTAACTACTATTCACATAGATGAGATTCGATATTCTATAGAACGACTTGGGATGGCGATCCGAAGAATGCACAGAATATATACACAGGAACTGTACAGATATAAAGTGATGTTATGTTTCTTGTCGTATTTTTACACGAAGGCCGCTACAATCCTCCTCAACATTAGGTGCATTGTATCACAAGTACCTCTGTGAAGCTTGTAGTGGAGTTTGTCAGTGCCACATTAGTGCATACACTTAGAGTGCATTTGGTACGCGGGTTAGGGCATGTTAAACTGGTAGAGAGTAACACATTTTGTGTTTTGGTATTTGGATAGAGGGTTGAACTGGAGTTGGGTTAGAAGTGGGATTGTTGTGATATAATTGTATTGAAGTTTGAAAAAGTGAATAGTTATTATGATGTGATTGTATTGAAGTTTGGAAAAGTGAGTAGAAGTGGAGTAGTTTATAATTTTTATATGATATAATGGTATCATATTATTTCTTGATGGAATTGATGATGGATAATTGATTTATTTAATTTTTTAAAAAAGAAATAAAGTGGGTCCCACATGGGAGAGAGAAGCCCTTAAACCGAATGCCCCCTTATAGTTGAATATGAGTAGCGTATGCCTGCATTTGTCGGAGTCAGCCCATGGAAAATTGGTAATGGGAATCCACTGTGAAGATCGATTTGATATATGACACAA
Source organism: Ottelia alismoides (assembly GCA_037367405.1). Lineage (NCBI taxonomy): Eukaryota > Viridiplantae > Streptophyta > Magnoliopsida > Alismatales > Hydrocharitaceae > Ottelia > Ottelia alismoides. Next base: position 2,427 of record JAZKJV010002932.1, read on the forward strand.
CCACTGTATTAAGTCAAGCTCACATTACCTACTGCAACAGAAATAGAAAGGTAGAAAATCAATTCACAAAGTCAATGAAAAGAGATGTCAAAGCGAAAAAACAATCAGTATGCAGTCCAAAATCTTGATCGGGTCTTTAAAGTACCTATCTTGACAATTTTTCTCGACCAGGTCTTTAAAGTACCTATATTGACATTGAAGAGCATCCCTCTTAGTTGCGGATTTGCTTTCTCTATAAAGCATTAAAGACATCTCTGTATTAAGTGATCGTTGAGACAAGTTCCGTTTCTGCTTGGGTTATGTTGTTGCTTCTTCCACGTTGTACTTTGTAGATGTTTCATCCTCAAAACAGACATGATTGTAGATCTGGCAACATGAAATCAACACAACAATGTCTTATCCTCAACTCACTCTCTACCTGGGGAGAAGCTGGTGGTATTGCTAAGTTTGTGGATCATGTATTAAATGCTCATGTGCATGTGGGTTTGGACTATGAGAGTGGCTGCTCTATGGATGGAGAGAAGAATTTAAATACCAATACCAGACAATGCCTTCGTAAGGTTCCTGATGGCCATTTTACAACGACGGTTAAAGTTTTGTCCTCATCTGGTGCAACACCTTTCAATGGAGATACATTTAGGGATTTGGAGGCGAAACAACCCTGTAATTCACCTCCATCCTCACCGGATTTTCTTCTTTCTGAAGCTCCCCTTGTTGCGCAAGTTGACGCCATTCTTGGGTGTATCAAGTCTTTCCCTAAAGGGACCTCCTGTGGTAGAGACGACTCGAGGGCCCAACACCTCCTAGATGCTATGTGTGGAGAGGGGTCTGTTGTGCCATGGACCTTTTACATGCCATCATTCGTGTGGTTAATTTATGATTGGGAGAGAGGTGTCCCTTATCATTGTCAAAATTTATAACGTCTGCACTGCTTACACTGTTGCTTAATCCAGACAACAACATTCATCCTATTGTAGTTGGTACTATGTGGAGGCGGCTAGTATCTAAAGTTTCTATGGAAGGAGTTAGTAAAGACATGACCAATTACCTCAATGACTTTCAGTTCGGAGTGGGTGTCTCTGGCGGAGCTGAGCCTATTTTGCACAGTTTCAACAGAGTGTTAAATACTGGTCATAATGATGGTTCTCTTTCCATGCTTAGAGTGGATTTTTCTAATGCCTTCAATATGGTGGATAGGTTTGCCTTATTACGTCAGGTGAGAGCAAGATGTCCATCTATTTCTTTGTGGGTGGAGTTCTTATATGGACAAGCACCAAGGTTGTACCTTGGAGATAGATATATCTAGTCTTCCGCTGGAGTGCAACAAGGGGATCCTTTAGTGTCACTTCTCTTTTCTCTTTTACTACACCTACTTATCCATTATATCAGGGACAATTGCAATCTACTTCTTCATGCATGGTATCTTGATGATGGTACGGTTATTGGAGACACATATGAGGTGGCCAAGGTTTTGAGTATCATCCAACAACATGGGCCAGACTTAGGCCTAGTTTTAAATATTCATAAAAAAACTCTTTTGTCCTACATGTGATGGCAAGAAGCTTCGCAACGGGTTGTTCCCAATCGGCATTGGAAGACCTTTGTTAGGCGTGAAGTTGCTTGGAGGGGCAGTTAGCAGGGACAAAAATTTTATTAAAGGTTTGGCTTTGGAGAGGGCTACTAAAGTAGTGAAGTTGATGCATCTCCTTCCTCAATGGAAATGCACGTGCCTATCCATGAGTCAATTTTACTTTGCACTTAGGCGATCAAAATCAAAGGGAGAGAGTCGGATGAATACTAAAAGCGTAAATGCCCATCTTGCCTCCAGCTCTCTACATGCAAAGATACTCAGCAGAACTGAAACCTATCAGCATGCAAATGCAAGCTGATGAAATTTTCCTAAGTACAGAAATTGATATTAGCGTGAATAACTAATGCTAATGACCTAGAATAGAACCGAAGGGTCAGATCTTCAAGTCTCGTCGATGCCTACAATAGTGGGTCCTACAAGCGTTGTATGGAGGACTCTCACGACGCGTGGTTCTGAGACTAAGTGAGAAGCAGTTTAATCTTTGATTAAGTCCAAATGTAAACTATAGGAGCATGCAATGCTTATTATGTGTTTGACCTTAATATATCATCAAGTAATCCTACACCTACAGCTCAATCACACAAAATAAATAAAAACAATATCATGAAACAAAGGAAAAAAACAATGAAAATCACGACAAAATTGACAAGGCCCCCAAGGGAACAATCCCTTGGACACTAGACCTCGTAAAATGTGACGTATCCTGGAGAGTGTCCTAAATTATTACAAATAAAGTGGCATCTCTCTCACTTGAATTACAAAAATAAATGCTAAAATAAAGACACAAAACTTTGTCTTCAAAAATATCTCCAAGTCAAATTTTGGGCTCCCTTTTGATAGCTAGGTCAAAAAGCTAGTGCGGCTTCACGTGGGTGTTCATGCTCTTAGAAGAGAATCCCTCAATCTGCGGTACCTCGCACGAAGTCAACAAAGAGAGGGGTTAGAAAACTCAAACAATTATATCAAATAAATGAGAAAAATTAATAAAGCACAAAAATGGACAAATAAATCACAGTAAAAAATAAAGTCAATCTATGCGTAGTTGCTCCCCGACAATGGCGCCATTCGAAATAATGATTTTGTAGAGGATCGTACGGTTTCACAAGGAGAGACCACAATCGATGAGTTGTCTGCTTTAGAAAACCTCTAAATTCAACAATTAACCCACAATAATAATCAAGTAATGAAATGTAATTGTGGAGTGAAAAATTATTATAACTCTACAATTGATGTGTATAGTGTCCAAGCATGTAGAGGTCGAACACAGAGAGCACAAAGGATAGATCGGGCAAACATATGCACAAAAATGATTATAAGGTATTTGTCTATGTGTCCTTTTTGTGGGGTTTTAATTTTAATTTTATTTTAATTTTATATTTTTGTATTTTGATTTTTAATTTTCTATTTATCTATTTCTTTTTATATTTTTATATTTTTATCTTTGTTTTTCTTTTAAAATATATAATATAACTATAGATAGAGTATATACATAATATAGACTATTATAGATATAAATAAAGATAAAAATAATCAAAATAAAAAAAGTAATTTTTTTTGGATTTTAAATAGTTTTATTATTTTTGTAATTTTTTAGGATTTTTTTGCTAATTTTTATATATTTTTAAATTAAAAAATACCTGAAAACAAGGGTAAAATTAATAGTCTGAATTAAAATGGAGGAGAAAAAGACTAAACAGTATGAAAACTGCTTCAAATTAATTTTAACATATTAATAATATGGAAAAATATATAAAAAGAAAACACACTTTTTGGAGTTTTTAATAAATTTTAATATTTTTATAAGCGTTTTAGGGTTTTTCAAATTTCAGGTATTTTCTTTTGTAATTTTTAGGGATTTTTGTCTGGAGTTGTAAAACAACTAAATTAATATAAAATTTATTTTTTTTGGATTTTTTTTCAAAAAAAGTATATATTTTTATGGATTTTCTAGTGTAGACGAGGACAGAAAGGGCTCTTTTCGATTTTTTATAAATAATATAAAGTCTTAAAATTGCAAATTAAAAATAGGACTTGAATATAGATGTAATAAAAAACTGAAGTCTATTTTTTGGATTTTTTAGAGCAATGGATCTATATTAAATAAATACAAGAAATAAAGAGAAACTACATTACTAGCAAGGACATTTTTGTGAATAATAATAAGTCCATGTCCAAATGCAATTTTTCAAAAAATATTCAATGTGCACAAAAAGTAACTATACTAGAATAAATAACAATACCCACGAGGGTCTGCTTGCAAAATACCCCCACCTCACGCGTACGAGCATGTGAGGTGACGTAGTTGGGACCTAAATGCAATTAGAGAAAGTTGGGGGGACTAACTCAAATTATTAAAAAACATAATAAAGGCCTAGGAAAATTTAGAAACTAACTAATAAATACAAAAATTACGTTGGTAAAAGATGAAAAATACCCACGAAGGGGCGTGATCGAACGACGTGACCCTTCCCACTTATCCACGTGGCACGACGAGCGAAGGCGATGGAGCTTGGGCACAGATGACTCTGATTAGATCGTATGAGACGATCCGACGGTGAATGCACGCGGAGATCCAATGGTGCCTGCGACCTCTAGAAGAATAGAGGAGATCGAACGGCAAAGAGGCCCACTGGAAGAATTGGGATGAACTGGTGCGAGGGCGAACTTCTCCGAGAACGATCTTCCTCCTACGTTGCTCCTTGCAAGTCCTAAAATGACATCTGACTCTTTTGTAAGAGCCCTAGACCGATCAGAGACACCAAAATGGTCAGGCGAGCTCCGGTGCGTCGTTTTGAATTCAAGGGAAGTTAGCGGCTCCGGGTACCTGAGTTTGCACAAAAGATGACCCCAACGGGGGTCTCAGGCCTCCAGGACCTGCAAGTAAGATGCACACAAGCATAAAGGATGACCCAGAACTTATTGGCGAAGGTGGGTGTGCGGATGGCTTGGGTGAAGGACCTCCGACGATGCGGAGAAGTGAAGGTTTAACATGCCAGATCAAGGACTGATTTGGTGGAATCTATTATGGATAGTGACGAGGGAGAGAAGAGGAAGGATTGGAGGTGATCTGGGGTGTCAGAAACAATCGGGAGATGATGGATGGTGGTTTGCCAGAGCAGGGCTCCGGTGAACTATGGTAGTCCGGTTAAGAGCTAAGAAACATAATTAAAAACAAAAAATAAAGATGGAGAAAGAAACTTATATACTAGACTAACTTAGAAAAGCAAGAAAGGGGTACCTCAGTCGCTGTAAACCATAAGCGCAAACCTCGACGGCCGAGGTAGGCTGGAGATGATGGAACACCCCTAAGATGACTCCTTCTATCAACCTAAGACCATGACGATGTCGTTGTCACCTCAATCAGCCATTTGCACACAAGAAGTGAGGGAAATAACATTGAAAAGAGGTTCAAACGAGATAGGAAGGTGGAGGTTGGGTTTATGATCAAGAGGTGGAATGAGGGACTTCGATCGAGAACAGGCGTTGCGATGATCTATTCCTCGAGACAATCATCTAGCATGCAAGAGAGAGGATCGAGGAGAAGATTCGATGAAGAGATAGAACCTAAAGGATGCTTAGATCCTTGGGAAAAAATCGAGAAAGACGGTCGGAAACTAGGTCTGACACCCCTAGGACCTCGGTCAGAGAGTTAACCGAGGTCAAAGAGGGGCGAAAGCTGGTTGGTCCATGTTGACTAACCAGAAAATCCGTCATAAAAAATATTTATAAAATCGATATAAAATAACAAATTATTTTATTAATTTTAAGTAACAAAATAAATTTTTTTATTATTTTTTAAATTATATTATTATTTTTATTTTTAGGGCTTAAATATAGGTATATTCATATATATTTTTATGTCTTTTATTTTTATTTTATATTTTTGATTTTATTAATTTAGTTTATTATTTTATAAAATTAGAACTTAGTTTTGAATACTTAAATATATTTTCCTACATTTTTTATATAATATATATGCTTAAATAAATAGGTATATTAAATATATAGGTATAAGTCTAGTATATTTATCTATGTATTGTCTTTACATATTTTATTTTGATGTTTTATTTATTGTTTTATTCATGTTTTAATATGTACATATATTTTACATAATACTCACAAAATTATAAAAATATAAAATTATAAAGATAAGAATAGTGAATAAATTGTATATTTTAATCGGGTAAACTATATAATAGGGTTCTGAAATCTAACTTCACACTTTAACTCCAAAAAATATGAAACTACCTTCATTAAATAGCTTATTAAAAGTTATATACAATTAAAGGTGAGTGTTATATATTTTGAGTTTTATTTAGAAGATATGGGTTTGAGAAGTTAGGATTTTGGAATCTTATTTAGATTATATATTCTATTCTGTATATTACTTTTATATGAAATCAATTTGTATTTTTCTATATTTTATTATCTACAATTTTCATGAACAAAATTTCTTTATTTGAATTATAAAAATTGGAAAATAAAGTAGGTCCCAAATATGAATGAATAAGGAATAAATAAAAAGGATTTTTTATGTATTTTGGACCCTTATCCCCCCTACTTTATTCCTTGTCATTTTCACCTATTCATCAATATGCCTAGGTCTCAGGGTTTAGAGTCATAAAATATCTTTGATATTTTATTCTTATTTTTTTCTTTTCTTTATTCTATAATTTTGACATTAAAAACTGCATTTTATATATAATTTACACAACAATGCATGAATGTTAATTTGCCTAAATTAGAGGTAGCAGTTACTAGGTTTTTAAGGCCAAAATGATAGAATAAGATGATAAAATGGAGATTCATCAATAACTCAATATTGATTCATATATCTATTAAAATAATCTAGAGCAACAACATCTCTACAACTCCAATTACAACTTCCCCACTCTCAACTTTAACACTACACCTCACACGAATAGATTGCCTTTTGCTCCTCTAAATTGTGAGATTGTGACATGTTGAAATACAAATATAGAAGCAAAATCAGAACAAGAACGAATAAAATAAAGAAATATAAAAAATGAAATGCTCAGATTTTAAGTGGAATCCTACTCCGTGAGGGATCGGGATGAAACCACGAGAGAATGACTCAAAGGCTCGGATCTTCTATTGCAATATCTCTAAATGAGTACATGGATTATGGTGCTCCTTATATAGCCCTACATACGGATCGGAGTCTTGTCTCTCATCATGTGGGATAAAACATGAGTAGGGGTAATTGGATCTTGGAGAGATCTAATTACCCTTTTATTACATACTTCAACACCCCACTTAAGTAGGAGTTGAGAAAGTTGCGGCTTGTAACAACAAGAAATTGTACACTGCACATCTTCACTCGATACATCTAAGAGAGACAGGATAGAGATACCATGTTTGAAGAACCACTGTTGGTAGAAGATCTCGCTTGAGGACGTGTCTGTAACTTTTAGGTCACTGGGAATGAGCCTTCGCCATGCATGTAGTAGCTGTTGCCATACCAGATTGTGCCTAGAGAAGAGTAGCCGTGGAAGAAGAAAAACCAACACGGAGTATTAGTGAGGGATAGAGACACCCTGACAAAATAATCAATGCTCAGTGAAAATGAATGATAGTAGTATATATATGGAGTGTCGGTCTGTCAGTCGGAGATGGATAATAGAAAACCTATATATACATTTAAAAAAGAAGAATATATGCGATGCCCTATCTCACTCATCCTTTCTCCCATACTAGATAGAATAAGAGCATATATCATCAAATTAGAAGAACCAAAACATGCATTTTGTGCTTTTTATGCACAAATCATTCATTCTTCTTTTTGTAGTCAGAACAACCCATTTTTCTCAACTATTCTCCTTTTTTATTTTGTATGGATTCTTTTTGTACATAGCCCTTTTTTATTCCATTGCCTTTTTTGCAAAACTCGTGGCCCAAATTGGCCCAAATATCACTCTACTTCTCTTGTTCTATTCCTATTTTCTATAATAATTTGGCACTCTTGGACCTCAAAGCTTGGCCTCCCTTATGTCACGTATTTTTTTAAAATTCAAGAAGCCCCCATTCCTTGGGAAAAAATCGAGAAAGACGGTCATAAACTAGGTTTGACACCCCTAGGACCTCGGTCAGAGAGTTGACCGAGGTCGAAGAGGGGCGAAAGCTGGTTGGTCCACGCTGACTAACGGGAAAATCCGTCATAAAAAATATTTATAAAATTGATATAAAATAACAAATTATTTTGTTAATTTTAAGTGATAAAATAAAAATGTTTATTATTTTCTAAATTATTTTATTATTATTTTTATTTTTTGGGCTTAAATATAGGTATATTAATCTATGTTTTGAAGACTTTTATTTTTATTTTATATTTTTGATTTTATTGATTTAGTTTATTGTTTTATAAAATTAAAACTTAGTTTTAGATACTTAATATATATATTTTTTACATTTTTTATATAATATATATGCTTAAATAAATAGGTATATTAAATACATAGGTATAAGTCCAGTATATTTATCTATGTATTTTCTTTACATATTTTATTTTGATGTTTTATTTGTATTTTAATATGTACATATATTTTACATAATATTTACAAAATTATAAAAATACAAAATTATAAAGATAACGAATAGTGAATAAATTGTATATTTTAATCGGGTAAACTATATAATAGAGTTCCAAAATCTAACTTCACACTTTAATTCCAAAAAATATGAAACTACCTTCATTAAATAGCTTATTAAAAGTTATATACAATTAAAGTGATTTTTATATATTTTGAGTTTTATTTAGAAGATATGGTTTTGGGAAGTATGGATTTTGGAATCTTATTTAGAGTATATATTTTATTCCGTATATTACTTTTATATGAAATCAATTTGTATTTTTCTATATTTTATTATCTACAAATTTAATGTATAAAGTTTCTTTATTTGAATTATAAAAAGTAGAAAATAAAGTTGGTCCCAAAAATGAATGAATAAAGAATAAATAAAAAGGATTTTTATTGTCTTTGGACCCTTATCCCCCTACTTTATTCCTTCTCATTTTCACCTATTCATCAAGATGCCTAGGTCTTAGGGTTTAGAGCCATAAAATATCTTTGATATTTTATTCTTATTCTTTTCTTTTCTTTATTCTATAATTTGGCATCAAAAACTGCATTTTATATACAATTTACACAACAAAGCATGAATGTTAATTTGCCTAAATTAGAGGTAGCGTTTACTAGGTCTTTAAGGCTAAAATGATATAATAAGATGATAAAATGGAGATTCATCAATAAGTCAATATTGATTCATATATCTATTAAAATAATCTAGAGCAACATCATCTCTACAACTCCAATTACAGCTTCCCCACTCTCAACTTTAGCACTACACCTCACACGAATAGATTGCCTTTTACTCCTCTAAATTGTGAGATTGTGACATGTTGAAATACAAATACAGAAGCAAAATCAGAACAAGAATGAACAAAATAAAGAAATATAAAAAATGAAATGCTCGGATTTTAAGTGGAACCCTAATCCGTGAGGGATCGGGATGAAACCACGGGAGAATGACTCAAAGGCTCGGATCTTCTATTGCAATATCTCTAAATGAGTACATGGATTATGTCGCTCCTTATATATACCTACAGACGGATCGGAGTCTTGTCTCTCATCATGTGGGACTAAACATGATAAGGGGTAATTGGATCTTGGAGAGATCTAATTACCCTTTTATTACATACTTCAACACCCCCACTTACGCAGGAGTTGAGAAAGTTGCAGCTTGTAACAACAAGAAATTGTACACAACACATATTCACTTGATACATCTAAGAGAGAGGGGATAGAGATACCATGTTTGAAGAACTACTGCTGGTAGAAGATCCCGCTTGAGGACGTGTCTATAACTTTTAGGTCACTGGGAGTGAGCCTTCGTCATGCATGTAGTAGATGTTGCCATACCAGATTGTGCCTAGAGAAGAGCAGCTGTGGAAGAAGAAAGACCAACACAGAGTATTAGTCAGGGATAGAGACACCTTGATAAAATAACCAATGCTCGGTGAAAATGAATGATAGTAGTATATGTATGGAGTGCCGGTCTGTCAGTCGGAGATGGATAATAGAAAACCTATAGATACATTTAAAAAAGAAGAATATATGTGATGCCATCTCTCACTCATCCTTTCTCCCATACTAGATAGAATAAGAGCATGTATCATCAAATTAGGAGAACCAAAACATGCATTTTTGTGCTTTTTATGCACAAATCACTCATTTTTTTGTAGTCAGAACAACCCATTTTTCTCGACTATTCTCCTTTTTTATTTTGTATGGATTCTTTTTGTACAATAGCCCTTTTTTATTCTATTGCCCTTTTTTGCAAAACTAATGGCCCAAATTTGCCCAAATATCACTATGCTTCTCTTGTTCTATTCCTATTTTCTATATAAATTCGGTACTCTTGGACCTCAAAGCTTGGTCTCCCTTATGTCACGTATTTTTTTAAATTCAAGCAACCCCCTTTCCTTTTTTCTTTGAACTGGACCCTATTTAGAAGGGGGAATCCCCCCCCTTCTATTTGCAAAAATAGGGTTCCCCTAAGGGAATCCATTGCCGTTGCCATGGGACAAAGGAACCATGATGCTGCCATTTTGATACACGAGAGAGGGGGCGGCACCACTTGATCCGCGAGAGACTCCTATGTTAGGAGTTGTTGTTTCCTAGGGAAGATCACCATTACCTTGGAGAAGGGAGGCACCACATGGAGGTTTCTTCTTCAAACGTAGGGTTCCATGACATACATCGCCTTCATCATCTCTCTGCGGAGATCGAATTGTGAGGATGAAGGGACTTGATAGCAGTGCTGCTATGCCAGGGAGTTGATCGCCCAAGGCATGATCGCGTTAGGTTATTATATTGTGTTGCTGAGATGTTGCATTGCTTTGTACCAGCCATCTATAAGTATTCCTCTTCATCTCTTGTTGTGGGCACATAGATATTGTGCGGAGATCACGGTCTTGCAAAAATTAGGGTTTTAGAAACCCTAGAACTTTTCGAACATGATGACGATGATATAATGTTCAGAGCTTTTAAAGAAATCTTGAATTTGAACAAAATAATCACGTCGGATACTGAAACTTAATCATCATATTCTCAGCGAAGATGGAACTATACAGTGAGAATCACAACGAGATAAAATATAGAAATATAAAACATGAAATGCTCAGATTTTAGGTGGTACCTGATAACACGGATTTGGCAAGGGTCTAAATATCTCACACAAGGCGGAGACAAGAGTCGCTGTGGAAACCACTCACTAAACCCGTATTAATCAACAATCAACCCACAATGTAATGTCAAACAATCAGAAGCAATGTGGAGTCAAAATTTATTATTAACTCTACAAAAATGTGTATAGTGCAAGTATGTGTAGAGTGTCGAACTCAGGGAGAAAACAAGATAGATCGAGCAAAAATGCACAATGTGATAAGTGATCAAGTGTCTACATGTATGCAAATTTTTGTGGGTTTTTAATTTCTAATTTTTTAATTAATTTTTTTAATTTTATATTTTTATATTTTGATTTTTAATTTTTGATTTTTTATTTCTTTTTATATTTTATTTTTTTGTATTTTGTTTTTCAATTATAAAATATATACACAATATAGGGAAAGAGAAGATGGAGGATTTATAAAACTAAGGAAAGATGCTCAAAAATCAGGAAATTAAATGTTTTTGGTCTTTTTATAATTTTATGATGTTTTTGTAATTTTTAGAGATTTTTCTGAATGTTTTTGGTATTTTTAAAAGTCAAATTACTAGAAAACAGTAAACTGAGCTACTGGCCGAAATCAAAATGAGGATTAAAAATAACAAACAGTATCCATAATTCCTCAAATTAATTTTAAACTATGGGCAATAGAATAAGGAAGATATAGCAACAGAGTTTACATTTTTACTATTTTTCTTGGATTTTATAGATTTTTATGAAGTTTTTAAAAGTTTTCCAATTTTTAGGAGTTTTACTTTGAAATTTTTAATGATTTTTGGATAGAAGTTAAAAAACACTAAAATAAGAAAAATACATTCTTTTAGGAATTTTCTGAGGTGTTTTTATAATTTTTAGTGATTTTATAATGCAAACAGTAACAAAAATGCTTGTTTTTTATTTTTAATAAATATTAAAATGCAATGAAAATGCAATACAACAATATGACATGAAAATGCAATATATCAGACATACAATGACATTTTTGGTAATTTTTAGGGACTTATAGATCTATGAAATAATTAGAAATATCCAAGCAAAAATACAACACTAGCAAGACACAAATGTAAATAGACAAACATCCAAGGGCCACAGTGCAATTTTCACGCAAAATTTATAACTAATAAATCGATTTCCAGGAGTTAATACAAATTACCAAAGCTTCTAGGGCACGAGTGCAAATTTCCCAACCCTACGCGTGACTGATACGCGCCTGGAAAGGACCTAAACGCAATATACAAAAATCCCAGGAGCTTACATGCAAATAACTCAAAAATATTACTCATGACAAAATAGTTCCTGGAGTGAAACGAAATAAAGAAACCCGCAAGAGGGCATGTGCAAAATGTCCAATCCCCTCATACGCACAAGCATGTGAGGTGACGTGGACAAGGACCTAAGTGCAAATATGTAAAGTTCAGGGGTTTGGATGCAAATACAAAAACTTTAACACTACCTACGAAAGTTCAAGTACTAACTAGCTATTACAAAATTGCAGGGGAAAATATGCAAAATACCCTCGCGTTGGCGCGAACGGATGGTGGGATCTCTCCCACTTATCCACGTGTCGACGCCAAATGCTGCGATGCCCCTTTGCGGTCGAACGGTGAAGATTAGAAGATCAGGGCGGTGATCGACGATGGAGGTTCAAATTATCGGATGGTGGCTGTGCGAACTGGAGGTATGGCCTGATCCAACGGCTGGCGGCTAAGGACGAAGAACAGGGAAGAAGGTCGGCGAAGCCGACCTTCTCCGACCTCGATCTCACTCGCCGGCGACGCTTCGAGCTCCAAAAGTGGCCGGAGATGCTCCTGCGGTCCTCCTCTAGCTCCTGGAGGTTTCAAAACTCCTCGGCGACGGTGAGGTGCTCGCGGGAAGACGGCAGAGCTTTTGGCTCCGAGCATCTCTGGCGAACGCGCAAAACTGCCCCAGGCTCGAGTCAACGAGCTTTGACCTGTAAAAAGGCGTGAGAGAGTCCAGGGCAAAGTGCCTGGACCCCGCGGAGGCTAAATGGAGGTGAAGGGCGGCGAAATGAAGGGTGGCTGGAGGTGCACTCCAGCGAGGTAATCGTGTTGGGCGAATCGATGGACAAGGTGACGAGATTTTTTGAGGGAAATATTCCTAAGATTAAGGAGGATAAAATGCAAGGAAAATAAAAGATGAATAAGGTTGCCTCGATGGCCGGAGCCAGAGGGAGAGGGTACCTCAACGACAGCGAAAGGCAGAGGTGGTGGAGCCGCCTCAGTGCTCGCTCGACCTGCCTGCAGATCTCCAAGGGAAGCTGTCACCTTCCTCGGTTGATTAGGCACGAAGAGGGGAGCGGAGCTCGTGGAAGAGGGGTTCAAAACTGGGCTCGAAAGTCGGAGGTCCCTTAAGTAGGGTTTGACGATGTGGTTCTGACCCCCCAAAGGTCGAGGAAGATGGCTCGAATCGCTGCTCCTCGGCCCTAGGAAAGCCAAGGGCGTGCTAGAGGGAAGATCGAGGGACAAAAGTTGTGTAGGGCTTGACAAGAATAGGTGCAAGGTTTGACCACGAAAAAATTGAGAAAGAGGGGGTGCAACAAGGTCTGACATGGGCACAGAGGTGGGGGACGGCCAGTTGACCTGCCGATCAACGAGGACTAGCTCCTGGTTGGTCCACGTGGACCAACCAAGAAAAATCCCCAAGAAATCATTTGTAAATTCGATTAAAAAAAGAAAATGATATAATTAATTTTTGATTATTAAATAAAAAATGTTTATTATTTTATAAGGTATTTTATTATGATTTTTAATTATTTTTATGAGGTATAAAAATACAAGTTACTTTTTATAGGCTATATAGGTATATACATCTATATATTTTAATATTTTATTTTTATTTTGTGAATTTAATTTTATTTAATTTCGTTTATTATTTTATAAATTTATAAAGTATATTTATACACTTAAATATATTTTTATTGTATTTTTCTGAGGTATTTTGTACACTTAATAAAATAAACGTATGCTTTATATAGGTATGTATACAAGTATTATACCTATGTATTATATACATGTTATTTTATTATGTATTTTCTTTAGGTTTTTATTCTGATTTTAATATGCATATTTATTATAAATAATATTTACAAAATTATTATAAAAATATAAAATGGTAAAAATAATGAATAGATAATAAAATGAATAATTTAATTTGTCCAAGTATATAAGTAGGGTCCAAAACTCAACTTTCAAACCGTAGCTCCGCCAAATGCGAAATCACTCCATTAAATAGCTTATGAAAAATTATATACAATTAAAGTGAGTTTCGAGTTTTTATTTGAGAGATGCGGGTCTGGGAAGTTGGGATTCTAGAATCTTATTCATATCATAACTTTTTATCTGTACATTATTTTTCTATGAAATCAATTTTGTATTTTTCTATATTTAATTATCTACAACTTTCATGTACAAAGTTTCTTTATTTGAAGTATAAAAAGTGGAATTAAAAATAGGTCCTAAAATGAATAAAGAATGAAAGGTATTTTTATCGTATTTTGACCCTTATCTCCCTCTACTTTATTCTTGGTCGACCTATTCATCTAGATGCCTAGGTCTCGGGGTCTCGGTTCATAAAATATTTACAATATTTTATTCTTTTTATTTTCTTTTATTTATTCTGTAATTTTGGCTTTTAAAAACCGCATTTTGTACACTATCTACATGCACATGCATGGATGCTAAAATGCTAAAATTAATGATATTTACACGCATTTGCTAGGGTTTTTGGGGCCAAAATGATAGAATAAAGATGATGAAATGTGGATTCATCATCCCCCTATACTTTACCTTTGCTAGTCCCTAGCAAACACTTATGCAATAAGTGCAAAAATAAAGAAAAGAAAAAGAAGAAGGTGGATTAAGTTCAATTATCAATCTTGTCTTCACAAAATCAAAGTTTGGAGCTTACCTCGGACCTTTGGAATTTTAGTGCGGGCGGAACCTTACTGAGAACCGAATTTGAAATCCAACAATCCCTGAGAATCCCAAAACTTTGTTCAAGTCTCCTCAATAGCTAGGTACGAAATACTTCAACTCATACGCAAACCCTTACGACTATGAATCTGACCCGTACAATGTAAGTGATAGTGGCTCTCCCCAACTGGAAAGACAAAGAGACTGACTTCTCCAATATGACAACCCAATGATTCCCCAATCCAACAACTCATTCCTTAAGGAGCAGGGTATTCCCTTCTAAGTTCAAGTGGCAACCGACCCAAGAGGAGGGGGTGAAGAGAAGAATGGACGGTAGCCAGTTGATGAATACTCATTCATCACTCTTTATTCTTATATTTTAGCTACAAAAACCTTTGCAAATGCATGTATATAGTTGTAAATATAAATAATTACCAAAAGCATGCATGGTGTAAAAAGTAATAATTAGCATGTTTTTGTGCAAAAATAAAAGAATAAAGATCAAAAAGAAAAAGAGGGAAATATTTAGAATAAATATTGAGCAACCTAACCCAAGGGAGGGCTCAGCATGGGCCTGACCGCATAAAAGCCAAAGTAGAGGGAGATAGGGGCTCATGTGTGTAGATATATATGTAAATAAAATAAAACAATTTTCCTCCCAAAAAGAGACTAAAATGGGCTTGTAAATACTTGTACATATTTATAAATATAAAATCAAGATAAAAATAGAAAAATCAAAAAGAAAATAAAAATAGATCACTTGTATATATCCACCTTGTAAATAGTCCACACATCTATATTTATTTAAACTTATAAATAAATAAAATTAATTTTTATAAAATTTATGTATATTCTACTTTTTATGTTGTAAATAAATAAAATAAAAACCATTAGAACAAAAACAAAATACCAAGAACAAAATTAAAAATTAAAAATACATTGTAAATATACCATGTATATATATGAACATATGTATTTATTTCACTATTGTATATAAATAATAAAAATAAAATAAAAATATCTTTTTATTCCTTATTTTATGATATACATAAATAAAATATAAAATAGGGATAAAAATGCACAAAAATAACAAATTAAAAATCAAAATTAAAAATCCTATATTGTATATATACCTATGTATAGTACTATATTGTTAATACCCTATTTTTATTTTGAAAAAATTAATTAAAAATCACTAAAAAATAGAAAAAATAAAACAAAAATATTTCATGTTTTGACTTTTTCATAAATCGGCTATTTACTATTTTTAAATGATTTTATAAATCTTTTACACATGGCTGTCTCTCATTAGTCCACGGGGGTTGTTGACTGCCCGGTCAACTCCCCCCTGTGGACCACTTCACACGGGTCCTGGGTGCCCGACCCGATTTCTCAACTTTCTCCCATCCATACCAAATCACCATCCCCCTAAACCTTGGGTCCGTGTCGCTCACATCACATCCGACATCTTCGCCGGCACACCCGCATCGGGGTCCGCGCTCCACATTACCCTACCCGATCAAATCTTGCCGGACCTGCACCCATATAAATTCCGAGCTCCGCCACTTCATTCCTCATCTTTGGCTCATTTGTTCACCACCCAGTGACCTCCACCGTCTAGGCGAGAGTGACAGCTTGCTCCAGAAGGTGTCGCAGCGAGGAGGGAGCAAGGAACCACTGATCCGGCGAAGTTTGCTCCGCCGTGCTCCGCCCGGAGCAGGAGCTCGAGCCTCTGACGACGATGGTCCTCGAGGCAAGGACCCAGAGCATCCCCAGCTCGCCCACAATCGACTCGACCACCCAGGTAGCCGTAGTTCCTTTTCTTTTTCGTTGATTTTGATTTTCCCCCAAACCGCCCCGTCGCCGACTTTCGCTGATTCCGACCATCTCACCCTTCCGCTCGATCATCGGAATCCACCATCACGATCACCCTTCCCCCGCACACCTTCTCCGCCCATTCATTCAACCCAGCTCGCACAGGAGCTGGGGTTCGAACCCCTTCGCCGTCGCTTCGTCGGGGTTCGCCCGCACCACCGCACCGGTCACCTTCACAACCACTTACGGGGTCGAGACAGTTTACCCTAGACCCAGGAGCTTTTTGGTGTCATTTTGCAGGTCCCAGGAAGGCTATCCGAGCCCTTCCCATTTGAGCACCGGAGCTCCTCCTCCGCTGGGGTCGATCGAGCTCTCCAGAGCTCCGTTGACTCATCGGAGAGGTCCCACAGACGCGGGAGGCCAAGGCAGAGTTTCCTCGATCATCAGAAGCCCCTGCGGAGGCTCGGAGCGAGCGTACTGGGCCGGCAAAGTTTGCCGGCCACTTGTTCTTCGAAGACCTCCAGCAACCGTTGGATAGCCCTCCAGCTCCAATTCGCATCTGGACCATCCATTCCCGAAGCGCCAGCACCGCACGATCAAGGGAGGAGCTGATCCAGACCGTCCGATGGCCGAGGCATAGCCACGACGCGTCTCTACCGTCAGATCCAGCACGTGGCGAGGCCTGGACCGTCCGATCCGCGCAAGGAGTCTAGCGTTGGTGTGCCCCTCATTCTCGACCGCTCGATCCACCACGTGGCACGCATCCGACCCTCGACTTAATAAAGGGTAATTTACCCTTAGGCCCTTCTCTTTAGTTTATTTAGCGTTTAGTCCTGTAAATACATAGCGTAGTTGTTTTATTTTTGGTACATTTGCACTTTGGTCCCTGAGCTCTATTTTATTCGCACATATGCCCCTGTTTGTGGTGTAGCACGTGCATCGACACGTGCCCTTTTGGGATATTTGCATACTTCGCTCTGTAGTTCTGGATAGTTATGAAATGAATAAATATTTTTAGAAAATTGCATTTATACCCCTGTGCGTGGATTGATTTGTGCAAGTGCGCTTATTTGTGGGTAAATTACAAATAAGTCCTCGGACTTTTGGTACCTGTTACCAAATAAGCCCAGAACTTTGGTTTCCTTTCATATAGGTCCCCATGTTCCCCAGACACACGTTGCGCACGTGATTTCTTGGGAAATTTACACCAGACCCCCCAGAGCTTTGGGTATTTGCGTACAGGTCCCTGTGCACTCTACCTAGGTTTTGTTTTTGAATAAAATATCAAACTTACTATAAATTCAATGAAAATTGGACACATGGCTCCTGCCATGTTGTAAAATTTTCTAGAATTTTTGGATACATTTTTGCTTTTATTTGCTATTTTTAAAAAATCAAAAACATCCTTTTTCGTCACTGTTTGGTTTGAAAAATCACAAAAAAATATTATAACCTATCTAAAAATTACAAAAAAATTAGCTACTGTTGCTTTAGTTGTGTTTGATTTTCTGGCCAATTTTGGCCATTTTTCATTGT
Source organism: Ottelia alismoides (assembly GCA_037367405.1). Lineage (NCBI taxonomy): Eukaryota > Viridiplantae > Streptophyta > Magnoliopsida > Alismatales > Hydrocharitaceae > Ottelia > Ottelia alismoides. The sequence continues at coordinate 20,550 of JAZKJV010002932.1, forward strand.
ATAAAACTCCTAAATTGAAAACACCTAAAAACTCATAAAAATTCTAATAAATAATTTAAAAACCCAAAAATAATAATTAAGGTGCCTAAATTTTCCTTATTTCTTTTTCTTTATAAGAAAATTACATCCAGGCTTATTGGGGACTTTTAGATATTTTATCTAAGTCCCTCAAGCTCGGCTGGACAGTACCTTTATTTCCTGACCTTGTTTTATTTTTAGAAAATTAAATAAAAATCAGAAAAATATTAAAAATTCACTAAAAACAGTAAAAATCATAAAAAGCATAAAAACATTTTTATTTGAATTTTTGGTTGATATTTGAGTGTTTAAATAATTGTGTGAATTTGACTTATTCACTTGTTTTCTTAATTTCTTAATTAACTAAAAATCCAAAAAATATAAAAAGAATAAAAATCCACCAAAAACACCTTTTATTTTATTTTAGTTTATTTTTGACTACTTCGTAGGCTGCAAGGCCATCACGTGCTCCTTGTGATCGACCCTGGTCGCTATACCAGGCTAATAAAATAGCAAGACCGCTATTGGATGTTTGAGTGATTTTTATCATATTTGGTGGTCTCTTTTTCTGGATTGACAGAGTCTGATTGCTTGGATCGCAACGACCATCGACGACCTTTTACCCGAGTGATCAGGGCTTGTCATCAGAATGGCGCCGTTGCCGGGGAGCACGGCTTAGTAGTTTTTCTTTGTTTTTTATTTTCTTTTTCGCAACTTTCCGCGGCTCTTTCAGAGTCCGCGGCTTTTCGCGGCTTTTTGTTTTTCTTTTATTTTTGTTTTATTTTGTTTTACTTTATTTTCTCTTATTTTTGTTTTTGCTTGATTTTGAGTGTTTATTTTATTTGGCATTTTTGCACATATACCTTGTTTTATTTTCTTGATATTATTTGATTATTTTATTGGTCTGACCACTTACTTCTTTCTTGCAAGGGCTCGAGGACCGAGGCGGCTGCTTTCGAGGAGCCAGCGCAACCGCGGGACTTGGAGGCGGCTCCCTTCTGCACGGAGCCGCAGGAGAGCGTGACAGAGAGGCCAAGTGGGAGAGGATTAGAGTAGGATTAGTTTAGACTTTATTTTATTTTATTGAATTATTGTAATAAAACAGGGACACTTAGACTTTGGACTTGGTTTGTGTAGCGGGTCTGTTTCGCCGAGCACCGGTGTGCTCGGGGGACCCTTAGGTTTTTCACGTCTTTTTCGCGGCTTTTGTTTTTCTTGCTGCCTTTTACAGTTTTACGCGGTTTTTCTCGAGTCCCTAGACTTAGGATTTTCTGCTTGACTGTGCCGTAATTAGTAGGATCCCCACAACTAATTGATTGCCTGTTCCTATAGAATGATTAATTGGATCTACTAATAACTCACTAATAAAAATAACTGACTCATCCCCTTCGTAGCCTACGTGCCGTAGCCTGCCCTGCCAAGCGCTGCTCCTGAACCCGATGTGTCGGGAGGAGGAGGGGTAGACCGAGACCGGACCTTTGGCTTGAAGGATCGATGACCAGTTAGACGGTTCTTCGAGTAGAATTGCCTGTTTAGGACTCGGTTTTCACCGTTGCACCATATAGGTAGTTTACTTTCTGTCTTTATATTTCTGTGCGGATCACTTGCATGTAGAGTGCTGGAGGAAGGTACACAATTCTATCTTTGCATGCATCATTGATTTCATCGCGCATCGGCTTTTTCGTCTTCTCCCCCTTGTTTTTGACTAAATAACAAGGAGAACCGAAAAATTCGTTAGGCCTTTTGTTTTTATTGAAAAAGATTAAAAAGAAAAACAATAAAATTGGGACTGCTAAACTATTGACCCTAAAAGACACTTGACTTAAAAATTTGTCTTGGGGAGAGCAACCCCCTCATTGTTTGGTTTGATTGTGCGAGAGAGTGACCCGTACAATAGGTAGAGTCCTCCGGTGTTATTCCCGACTGATTACCGACTCTTCCGTACGGGCCAGTCGGTTGGGGTAGCATCAGGTATCCCAACAGGTCACGTAATCGCTCTGATAGACTGTTTGTTCACCATAATAAAAAAGACAAGATAATTTGACCGAGCCTTTACGGTCTTCAGCTCGCGTTACGTTGGTGAACAGAGGGTTTGGTTGCTAATCGTAGTTTCTCCAGATCCCATCCGCCTTACTCGCCAGATCACAATGATGGGTAGACGATCTCTTAGGCAGCCTCTTGCTGCACCGCTTTCGGGCACGTCTACCCGTTCATCTAGGTTGGCCCGCGAGAGCCGAGACCAGCTCTCCGAGCCCGAGTATGACTCCGCCCTGTTCCCCCTCGACCCCCCTTCTTTCGGTTCCGAGCAACATGAGCCAGAGGAGAGATTAGCAAACTTATCAGCACCTGAGTTTGGCTCATTTGATTTTGCAGACGCCATGGCCGGCAGTTCCGAGGATCGTTCCCGAGGTCCACAGCCTGAGCACTTTGTGCTGGACCAGGGCGCGATCAACTCCACCCTGATCGCCTCCTTAGAGACCGTTCAGCAGCAGTTGAGGGATCAAGGAGCATTCATGCTTGATATGAGGAGAGAGATGGAGCAGATGCGAGCAGAGAGAGCAGAGCGAGAGCAGAGGAGAGACGGGCCGAGGATCCCAGATGATGCTGATGCAGCAGCCGCAACAGCCGCCGCAGCAGCGGCAGCCGCCGCAGCCGCGGCAGGAGGACCACCGAGACCGATGCGGGAGTTGCACAACCCCGGATCGACGCTGACGCACCACTGGGTCGTACATCCAGCGATCGTGGGGGACTTCAAGTTCCCCCCGAACACCTTGTAGTTACTCCCCCGCTTCCACGGACTCGCTACTGAGGAGCCCCATCTCCACCTCCAGGAGTTCCTCATGATATGCAGTACTGTCCACGATTGTCAGGTGGACCAGGATACGATTCGGATGTTTGCCTTCCCCTATTCCTTGGCAGACAGAGCAGCCACCTAGCTGAAGCACTTGGGGAAGTTTGTTTACACCTGGGAGCAGCTCCGCACCGAGTACTTGAACAAGTACTATCCACTCGGGCGGACCAATGCAGCGAGAGCCCTCATCATCAACTTCTCCATGCTCCCCAACGAGCAATTCCATGAGGCATGGGAGAGGTTCCGTGAGCTGACTGATCGATGCCTGCACCACGACATTTCGAAGCCCAACCTTGTGCAGAGCTTCTTCAGCGGGCTGACACCAGAGCTCCAGGGCTTGGTGAACGCTTCTTGTGGCGGGTCTTACTTCGCCAAGGATCACGACCAGGTCTGGTCCATCTACGAGGAGATGGCCGAGAACTACATGGTGATGTCCCAGACCAGGTTGTACACTCAGGGCAGACCCCAACAGCAGCCAGGACCCGTGCAGTACCAGAGCATAGCACGGGTCGATGCCGGTCCATCCAGTTCGTCCGCAGTAGCAGCAGCACAGGCAGAGTCGTCAGCTGCGGACATGGGGATTATCAGTGAGAAGTTGGATCGGATGGAGCTGATTGAGAAGAAGTAGTGCCAGAGCATCACTCAGATGGAGCAGATGGCACAGATTCTGAGCGACATGAAGACCCAGCTCATGTGTCTCCAGGAGGCACAGACGGCTCCACAGCCCCGTCTTCAGTCGCGAGGCGATACCGGCGGCAGCAGCAACTCGTCCCAGCGCTCCAGCTCACACCAGCAGCCTAGACAGGTTCACCTTGTACAGGCGGAGCCGTACCAGCAACCGCAGCCCACCTACCAGTCACCACCATCTCCAGACTCGCAGATGGTGGTATACCAGCCGGATCAGCCTCTGGCAGTGCTACCACCCCAGTACGATGCAGAGCCGTTGATGGATGTCAACGGGATTTGGTATGATCGTCCTCAGCCTGGGATCTGACGAGACCATCCCTGATTCAGGTGGGGGAACGGAGGTGCCCAGCCCCAGCAGCAGCCATCTGGTCAGGGAGGGCAGTACAGCCAGCAGAGAGACCACCAGCAGCAGCAGCCCCAGTCTACCCTTCACAGCAGCAGTCATCCTTCGTTCCTCATCCCTATCAGCAGGGACAATCTTGGAGGCGAGAGCAGCCTCACCAGCCACACCAGCAGCAGCATCCTCCCACTTACCCCTCTCAGCAGCAACAGCACCAGTTCCAGCAGCCTCATTACCAGAGAGGCTACCCATCGGGCTCCCATGGTCCACCATACGAGAGCCCCACCTTGGACGACATAGCCCGCCTCCTCCCGGACCAGCATGCTACTTTCAGACGGGAGATGGACGAGTTCCGCCAGGAGATGCGGGACATTGTGAGAGGGAAGGCCGCTATTCCTGCCCAGATCGAGCCGAACCCCAACAGCCTGAAGCGGAAGTCTGAGCAGGTAGCTTACACTGAGCATGCCACTCCTAGTGATCCATTTGATGATATGTCTTCAGACCTTTTTGATGCTGATTTTGTCACACTTAGGAGCGGTAGGGCACCAGCAGGCGGCGCCTCGTCTGAGCGACGGTACGAGGATACACCTAGAGCGCCGGATGAGGAGGAGGAGAGTGGTACTGAGGCCGCTCGAGATGATGACGGTGGTACTGACATCACCAAGGATGCTGACTCACTAGGCGGTGCTGAGGCCGCCAATTCACCAGTTCGAGGAGGTGGTACTGAGGCCACCCGAAATGCCGAGCCAGAGCGCGGTACTAAGGCTGCGAGACGTCCAGCAGAGCCAGCCTGTGGTGGTACTGAGGCCACCGGTGTTCATTCTGAGAGAGTTGTAGTCTTCCCTCATTCTGATGTACCTCGGAACAATGTTGTGAATAAAGGAAAAGGTTTAGTTTATTCTGGTCCCACTATGGTGCTTGATGTATGTGCGGGTCCGGCCGTCAAGCCGTCTAGACCTATTCCTAGTCCTTCATCTGAGAAGGACCCTGTGATCCCTTTCCCTAGTGCCCTTCAGATGGGGAAGGGCAAGAAAAAAGAAAAAGATCCAAAAAAGAGAGAGTAGGAGGAGTTCAGCCAGAGCATGATTGATAGATTCCACATACAGCTGACCCTTCAGGAGGCTTTGCAGCACATCCCCCTCCTTCAGCGTTCGTTGAGAGATAGGACTACAGTCAGGAGGAGGAGGAGGAACCACCACTCAGAGATCCATGTGCTGACGAAAGCCACGTGTTTCGCGATCCAGAACCGTCTGCCGGCCAAGAGGCCAGATTCAGGAGCCCCATATGTCAGATGTCACATTAGAGAGCAGAGGTTCGACCGGACTCTATTGGATAGCGGATCGTCTATCAACCTCCTTCCGGCAGCCCTTCTCAACCGCTTCGAGTTGGGTACTCTTAGACAGAGCAGGACAATCCTTCAGTTTGCTGATCGATCTGTCAAGAGGCCGAAGGGGTTGTTGCGAGACTTTGTCGTCACTATTCAGGGTCTGCAATTCCCTGTGGACTTCGTAGTGTTGGACATGGAGATCCCTGATTCAGTGGCCGATACCCCCATCATCCTCGGTCGTCCGTTCTTAGCCACAGCCAAGGCGGTGACTGACCATGATAGCGGGAAGGTATACTTTCGCGTCGAGGGCGAGAGTGTACAAATAGAGACAGTCGAGGACAACAGAGCCAGAGATAGAGCATGCTCAGAGACCAGTACAGATACAGAGCAGCTGACAGATGCCGGGCTAGACATCCACCAGGACTGTGATTTTGTGATCACAGATGATGAGGCAGCATGGGTAGACCCCGCAGCACAGGCCATCCTCTCATTTTCAGACACCGCTGATGCCGAGATGACAGCAGAGGAGAGCTTGGAGAGCACAACCCTGGTTCAGGATATTTCACTGGCAACAGAGCCGGTTCTCGACCGCGACACAGAGTTTAGTGATGATGGTGGTATTGAGGCCACCTTTTGTGACGGTGGTGCTGATGCCACCTTTTGTGATGCAGATCCCTCGGATTCAGAGTCTGATTGGGCAGATTGCGAGGATTATATGCCAGACCTGAGTCCCACAGAGCCTACAGCTGAGGAAGAGGTAGATGCCAAGCAGATCAGAGACAGTTCAGTTGAGCAGCCTTCTTCAGATCCAGTTTGCGAGAGTTCGTTCTCATTCTCCCAGGTAGATTTGGCAGCATACACACATCTTCTTCCGAAACCAGATTTGCCAGCACCCAGCTGTCCAAAGCTGAAGCCGCTCCCTACTTCGCTGAAGTATCGATTCCTTGCGGGCGAGCCTGAGATGTACCCAGTCATCATCTCCGCCGATCTGACTGGAGAGCAAGAATCCCGTTTGATGGGGGTTCTTGAAAAGAACCGCAAGGCAATCGGATGGAGCATAGCATATCTCCATGGGATTAGTCCAGCGTTGTGCTCCCACCATATCTATCTCGAGGAGGGGGCGAAGCCGTCGCGTGAGTTCCAGCGGCGGCTGAACCCCAACTTGAGAGAGGTCGTCATGAAGGAAATCTCAAAATGGTGGAGCGCCGATTTTCTTTATCCCATTTCCGACTCCAAGTGGGTCAGCCCCTTGCATGTGGTGCCCAAGAAGACGGGCATCATGACTGTGATTAGTGAGTCGGGAGAGGAGATTGCTACACGAGTACCCACCTCTTGGCGGGTCTGTGTTGACTATAGGAGACTCAACCAGGCCACCAAGAAGGACCATTTCCCCCTGCCTTTTATTGACCAGATCATTGAGAGACTGGCAGGGAAGATCCATTATTGTTTCCTGGATGGGTACTCGGGCTACAACCAGGTGGCCATCGCTCCTGAGGACCAGGAGAAGACCACCTTTACCTGTCCCTTCGGCACATACACCTTCCGATGCATGCCATTTGGGCTATGCAATGCCCCTGCGACATTTCAGAGATGCATGCTGTCGATCTTTTCGGACATGGTAGAGGAGTGCTTGGAGGTCTTCATGGATGATTTCTCGATCTACGACGACGGATTCGACTCCTGTCTTGACTGCCTAGACCGAGTACTCCAGCGATGTATAGAGGTTCACTTGGTGCTTTCTTGGGAGAAGAGTCACTTCATGGTGACTCAAGGGACGGTGCTTGGACATATCATCTCCAATAGGGGCATGGAGGTTGATCCGACCAAGGTTGATGTCATTAGAAAACTCGCACCGCCGTCCAATTTGAGGCAGTTACGGTCATTTCTGGGGCACGTCGGTTTCTACCGGCGATTCATTCATGATTTCAACAAGATTGCCCAGCCGTTGACTGACCTCTTGACGAAAGACACCGAGTTCCTTATCGATGACAAGTGTCTTTCGTCCTTTGAGACTCTCCAGCAGTGTGTTATTGAGGCTCATGTTCTCCAGCCGCCTGATTGGTCTCTCCCATTTGAGATCATGACGGATGCCTCCGATTTTGTCGTGGGGGCCGTGCTGGGACAGAGGAGGGATGGAGTCCCCTTTGCTATCCACTACGCTAGCCGTACATTGGATTCTGCCCAACGGAATTATACGGTCACAGAGAAGGAGATGCTAGCCGTAGTGTTCGCCCTAGATAAGTTCAGATCTTATATCATTGGATCTAGAGTGACCTTGTATACAGATCACACCACCATCAGGTACCTCATGGCAAAGAAGGATGCCAAGGCCAGACTTACTAGATGGATCCTTCTACTCCAGGAGTTCGACATTGAGATCAAGGATAAGCCTGGAGTCAAGAATGTGGTGGCGGATCATCTCTCCCGTTTAGAGCAGCCTGAGGAGTCCGAGCATATTGATCCCATTTGTGAGACCTTCCCAGATGAGGCGATCCTTGCTATCGCCTCACTCCCGTGGTATGCCGATATTGTGAACTTTCTCGTTGCTGTGAAAGTCCCACAAGATTGGCCCAGGCAGAGGCTTGAGACCTTCCTTGCGAAGGCCAAGTCCTACCACTGGGAGGATCCCATCCTTTACCACGAAGGAGGGGATAGCGTCTGGCGTCGGTGCATTCCTCAGGAGGAGCACCATAGCGTCCTCACTTACTGCCACAAGCTTGAGGCAGGAGGACATCATTCTGGGAGGAGAACGGCACAGAAAGTGCTCCAATCCGGCTTGTGGTGGCCTACCCTCTTCAAGGACTCTGATGAGTTCGTGAAGAGGTGTACTGACTGTCAGAGGATGGGCACTTGTGGACAACGTGATATGATGCCGATGCAGCCCATTCACTTCTGTGAGGTTTTTGACGCAGGGGGCATCGATTTCATGGGTTCATTCCCTAAGAGTCAGGGATTTGAGTACATTCTGTTGGCCATTGACTATTTTAGTCGTTGGGTTGAGGCTATCCCCGCCCGAGCCGCTGATGCGAGGACAGTTTGCCGATTTTTGAGGAAGCACATCATCACGCGGTTCGGGGTCCCTCGAGTTTTGATTTCAGATGGGGGGTCTCAATTCACCAATGACCAGGTGAAGGCCCTTGCTAGCGAGTTCGGTATAGACCATCGTGTTGCTACACCTTACCATCCACAAACGAATGGTCTAGCCGAGGTGACGAACAGGGAGATCAAGACTATATTACAGAAAGTCGTCCGCCCTGACCAAAAGGATTGGTCACAGCTTTTGGACTCGGTCTTCTGGGCATATAGGATGTCTTTCAAGACACCATTGGGCACATCTCCCTTTCGCCTCGTATATGGCAAGCCGTGCCATTTACCTGTTGAGCTGAGGCATAGGTCACTTTGGGCAGTCACTGAGATACTTATGGATCCAGATGGTGCAGGAGACCAGCGGAGGGCAGAGTTAGCAGCCTTGGAGGAGTTGAGAGATACCGCCTTCTCAAACAACCTACATTATAAGGAGAGAGTGAAGAAATGGCATGATTCTCACATCAGCCACAAGCATTTTGAGCCTGGACAAAGAGTATGTCTGTTTGATGCGAGGCTTCGTTTATTTCCAAGGAAGCTACAGAGCAAGTGGAAGGGACCTTACTTGGTGAGAAAGGTACATGACAACGGTAGCATTGATATATTCGAGTTGTCTTCTGAGAGTACCTTTCGAGTGAACGGCCAGCGGCTCAAGCCATTTCTAGATCATGAGCCGCGGGTCGTTGATCTCGCCCCTATTCATTTAGCGTGAGATGTGGTCTTCGACTCACATCTAATGCATCTCACGCCTGATTTTCACTAATCTTCCGCCTTGTATAGATCCAGATGTCTATGTCACTCCATTCTTTAGTCCCACATCCCTTTCTTCATCTTTTGATTATGCTATACTTAGGGTGTACTTTACCCTAAGTATAGGGGGGATGTAGGACCTTTGGGTATTTCTTTTGTTTCTCTCTACCCCTATTTTTGCTGCCTATACTTAGGGATATTTTACCCTAAGTATAGGGGGGGTAGACCCTGTACATTCTCCACTCAGTTTTCCCTTAGTGTACAGCCTGCTATACTTAGGATTACTTGATCCTAAGTATAGGGGGAAGACCTGAGATCCTCTTGACTTTCTATTCATTCATTCGTCTTTGTATATAGCATTCCTTTTCATTTCCCTATACCTAGCACGAGTTATGTCTTCTTCATCGCTCTTGACTCTGAGGACATCGTTCGAGCTAAGTATAGGGGGTGTGTATATATTTCATATATAATTTAGCCATAACTCGTACTTTGTGTGAGTGTGTAAATAAATAAAATGGCTAAAAACCCTAAAAAATCACAAAAATTAAAATTTTTCATGTACATAAACATTCTTTTATTTGCACATAAATAGCTAGTGTACAAAGTATTTTTGTAAAAATGATTTCAAAAATCTTTTGTGTAAAGCTTGTGTAAATATCTTCTTATTAAAATTATGTATATAGTACAAAATTTTTCCAAAATATTTTGAAAATCAAAAGTTTGCAAAAATCTTGTGTAAATGTGTGTAAATACTTTTTGCAAAACTTGCACTTCATGCATCATCCATTCATGATTTCAAAACATTTTCAAAAATTTTGCATGTTTGTAAAAATTTGTGTAAATAGCATCTTTTGTACATATGTATATGGTTTTTCTGGATGATAGTTGACATTTAAACTAGCCTGGAATCAAATTGAGAAATGGAGCTTGATTAAGATCTTAATCCACCTAACTTCTAAGAGGAACCTTGTAGGGCTTAGGTTTAAGGCTTTTCAGGTCCATGCTGACTTAATTCTTTGAGTCCACTAGGCTATGATCACATGTCATCTCAATGAGCCTAAGTAAAATACTTAACAACAACACATGACTCATATAGACAATGGCTTTACTTGGACACTAGCACTTTGCACCGAGCTCTCTACGGATGAGGTAGTGAGGAGGCGGTCTTCCTTGACTCGGGGTAGTATATGAGGGTAGTACTTCTAGGCGGAACCTCTCTTCTTCTTTTAGTGAAGGAAGTGCGTCTCAACTTGGTCTGGTTGTCAAGAGGTCTAATGACGGGAGTTGTGGGTTGCAATAAAGCTTCAAAAGAGGGATAGTCTACTGGCTCAAGAGGAAAAACTCCTTGTATATATGCTGCACATGTATATGTTGTATAGATGCACTTCAAAAAAAATGCAAAAAGAAAATAACTCTAAAAAAGTGGCGGGTCTGATAGAAAATGATAATCCCACCGGAGTATGTATATAGAGTGCAATAAGCAAAGCTTGAGTTTATGATCCACCTTATGTAACTTGTAGTAGGGAGACTTGGCTACACTGGTCAAGCTCCCAAGGTTACATGGCTACACTGGCCATGACCCATTCTCTTCCTCCTCCTCTTCTTGAGCCGGTTGAACTTGAACTTAGAAGGGAATACCCCGCTCCTCGAGGAAAGAGTGGCCAGATTGAGGTCATAGAGTTACCTTGTTGGGGAGGGTTGTCAAGTTGCCATTTCTGAGGTGGAGAGCTTAGACCTCACATTCACAGGACAAGGAAAGATTCATGGTCTTCAGGGTTTATGTTTGATGACTTGTTCTGATCTGGAGCATTGAGGAGTCTTGGTTATAGATTAGTGGAACTTAGAGGCTGTTGAGTTTTAAGCTTAAGTCCAAATAAGGTTCCGACACATTAATAATCCAAAGATCTGATCGAGCTCCATACCTTAATTTAATGAAGGCAAGTTTGATAATCAACCTTGATCCATGTACATTCTCTTTTTCTTTTTCTTTCTTTCTTTTTCACTTCTTTTTCAAATAAGTGTTTGCTAAGGGACTAGCAAAGTTAAGTATAGGGGGGTGATGAATACTCATTCATCACTCTTTATTCTTATATTTTAGCTACAAAAACCTTTGCAAATGCATGTATATAGTTGTAAATATAAATAATTATCAAAAGCATGCATGGTGTAAAAAGTAATAATTAGCATGTTTTGTGCAAAAATAAAAGAATAAAGATCAAAAAGAAAAAGAGGGAAATATTTAGAATAAATATTGAGCAACCTAATCCAAGGGAGGGCTCAGCATGGGCCTGACCGCATAAAAGCCAAAGTAGAGGGAGATAGGGGCTCATGTGTGTAAATATATATGTAAATAAAATAAAAATATTTTCCTCCCAAAAAGAGACTAAAATGGGCTTGTAAATACTTGTACATATTTATAAATATAAAATCAAGATAAAAATAGAAAAATCAAAAAGAAAATAAAAATAGATCACTTGTATATATCCACCTTGTAAATAGTCCACACATCTATATTTTTTTAACCTTATAAATAAATAAAATTAATTTTTATAAAATTTGTGTATATTCTACTTTTTATGTTGTAAATAAATAAAATAAAATCATTAAAACAAAAACAAAATACCAAGAACAAAATTAAAAATTAAAATACATTGTAAATATACCATGTATATATATGTACATATGTATTTATTTTACTATTGTATATAAATAATAAAAATAAAATAAAAATATCTTTTTATTCCTTATTTTATGATATAAATAAATAAAATATAAAATAGGGATAAAAATGCACAAAAATAATAAAATAAAAATCAAAATTAAAAATCCTATATTATATATATACCTATGTATAGTACTATATTATAAATACCCTATTTTTATTTTGAAAAAATTAATTAAAAATCACTAAAAAATAGAAAAATTAAAACAAAAATATTTCATGTTTTGACTTTTTCATAAATCGGCCATTTACTATTTTTAAATGATTTTATAAATCTTTTACACATGGTTGTCTCTCATTGGTCCACGGGGGTTGTTGACCGCCCGGTCAACTCCCCCCTGTGGACCACTTCACACGGGTCCTGGGTGCCCGACCCGATTTCTCGACTTTCTCCCATCCATACCTGATCACCATCCCCCTAAACCCCGAGTCCGTGTCGCTCACATCACATCCGACATCTTCACCGGCACACCCGCATCGGGGTCCGTGCTCCACATTACCCTACCCGATCAAATCTTGCCGGACCTGCACCCATATAAATTCCGAGCTCCGCCACTTCATTCCTCATCTTTGGCTCATTTGTTCACCACCCAGTGACCTCCACCGTCTAGGCGAGAGTGACAGCTTGCTCCAGAAGGTGTCGCAGCGAGGAGGGAGCAAGGAACCACTGATCCGGCGAAGTTTGCTCCGCCGTGCTCCGCCCAGAGCAGGAGCTCGAGCCTCGGATGACGACGGTCCTCGAGGCAAGGACCCAGAGCATCCCCAGCTCGCCCCACAGTCGACTCGACCACCCAGGTAGCAGTAGTTCCTTTTCTTTTTCGTTGATTTTGATTTCCCCCCCAAACCGCCCCGTCACCGACTTTCGCTGATTCCGACCATCTCACCCTTCCGCTCGATCATTGGAATCCACCATCACGATCTCCCTTCCCCTGCGCACCTTCTCTGCCCATTCATTCAACCCAGCTCCCACAGGAGCTGGGGTTCGAACCCCTTCGCCGTCGCTTCGCCGGGGTTCGCCCGCACCACCGCACCGGTCACTTTCACAGCCACTTACGGGGTCGAGGCAGTTTGACCTCGACCCAGGAGCTATTTGGTGTCGTTTTGCAGGTCCCAAGAAGGCTATCCGAGCCCTTCCCATTTGAGCATCAGAGCTCCTCCTCCGCTGGGGTCGACCGAGCTCTCCGGAGCTCCGTTGACTCATCGGAGAGGTCCCACAGACGCGGGAGGCCAAGGCGGAGCTTCCTCGATCATCAGAAGCCCCCGCGGAGGCTCGGAGCGAGTGTACTGGGCCGGCGAAGTTCGCCGGCCACTTGTTCTTCGCAGACCTCCAGCAACCGTTGGATAGCCCTCCAGCTCCAGTTCGCATCTGGACCATCCATTCCCGGAGCGCCAGCACCGCACGATCAAGGGAGGAGCTGATCCAGACCGTCCGATGGCCAAGGCTTAGCAACGACGCGTCTCCACCGTCAGATCCAGCACGTGTGAGGCCCGGACCGTCCGATTCCGCGCAAGGAGTCTAGCGTTGGCATGCCCCTCATTCTCGACCGCTCGATCCACCACGTGGCACGCATCCGACCCTCGACTTAATAAAGGGTAATTTACCCTTAGGCCCTTCTCTTTAGTTTATTTAGCGTTTAGTCCTGTAAATACATAGCGTAGTTGTTTTATTTTCGGTACATTTGCACTTTGGACCCTGAAGCTCTATTTTATTCGTACATATGCCCCTGTTTGTGGTGTAGCATGTGCATCGACACGTGCCCTTTTGGGATATTTGCATACTTCGCTCTGTAGTTCTGGATGGTTATGAAATGAATTAATATTTTTATAAAATTGCATTTATACCCCTGTGCTTGGATTGATTTGTGCATGTGCGCTTATTTGTACGTAAATTACAAACAAGTCCTCGGACTTTTGGTACCTGTTACCAAATAGTCCCAGAACTTTGTTTTCCTTACATATAGGTCCCTGTGTGCCCCAGACACGTGCTGCGCGCGTGATTTCTTGGGAAATTTGCACCAGACGCCCCAGAGCTTTGGGTATTTGCGTACAGGTCCCTATGCACTGTACCTAGGTTTTGTTTTTGAATAAAATATCAAACTTACTCCAAATTCGATGAAAATTGGAAACATGGCTCCTGCCATGTTGTAAAATTTTCTAAAATTTTTGGAGACATTTTTGCTTTTATTTGCTATTTTTAAAAAATCAAAAACATCCTTTTTCGTCATTGTTTGGTTTGAAAAATCATAAAAAATATTAAAACCTATCTAAAAATTACAAAAAACTTAACTATTATTGCTTTAGTTGTGTTTGATTTTATGGCCAATTTTGGCCATTTTTCATTGTATAAAACTCCTAAAAATTGAAAAACACCTAAAAACTCATAAAATTCTAGAAAATAATTTAAAAACCAAAAATAATAATTAAGGTGCCTAAAATTTTCCTTATTCGTTTCTCTTTATAGGAAAATTACCTCCAGGCTTATTAGGGACTTTTAGATATTTTATCTAAGTCCCTCAAGCTCGGCTGGACAGTACCTTTATTTCCTGACCTTGTTTTATTTTTAGAAAATTAAATAAAAATAAGAAAAATATCAGAAATTCACTAAAAAGAGTAAAAATCATAAAAAACATAAAAACATTTTTATTTGAGTTTTTGGTTGATATTTGAGTGTTTAAATAATTTGTGTGAATTTGACTTATTCACTTGTTTTCTTAATTTCTTAATTAACTAAAATCCAAAAAAATATAAAAAGAATAAAAATCCACCAAAACCACCTTTTATTTTATTTTAGTTTATTTTTGACTACTTCGTAGGCCACAAGGCCATCACGTACTCCTTGTGATCGACCCTGGTCGCTATACCAGGTTAATAAAATAGCAAGACCGCTATTGGATGTTTGAGTGATTTTTATCATATTTGGTGGTCTCTTTTTCTGGATTGACAGAGTCTGATTGCTTGGGTCGCAATGACCATCGACGACCTTTTACTCGAGTGATCAGGGCTTGTCATCACCAGTGTAGCTACCTATCCTAGGATGCAAGACCAGTGTAGTCAAGTCATCCAGCTGCAGGCTCACATGATTTGACTTTGAAGCACAAGCTTGCTTATTTGACTTTACACATATGTACACTCTGGCAGGCATTTTTATTTTTATACAGGCCTGTCCACTTTTTTGGAGTTTTTATTTTTTGCATTTTTTCTCTTTTTTTTCGAATGCTATATACAACAGCATTTACATAAGGAGTTTTTCCTCTTGAGCCAGTAGACTATCACTCTTTTGAAGCTTTATTGAAACCCACAATCTCCTGTTCTCGAAACTCCTCATCACTGGACGGGTTGGAATGCACTTTCCTCCCTAGAGGAGGACAAGTGTTTCCACTTGTGTGCGTCTCATACCGGCAAATCCAACCTCCTCACCACTCCAACTGAGTTGAGCCAAGTGAAAGATTGCATGTGTCCAAGTTAGGTCATTATCAACAAGAGTCGTGCGTGTGCTCCGAAATACTCTACTTAGGTAGTCAAGAATCCATTGAACCAAGTCTCGTGATCCTCAAAGAATTAAGTCAACTAGACCTGAAGTACCTCAATTCCATCTCCTATAAGGTTCCTGTTAATTAGGTAGATTTTAAGGTCCAACCAAGCTCCAATCTTCGAATTTTACTTAGACTTGTTCAACCATCAAACTCAATCCGAAAAATGCGAATGCCATGCAAATGCTATGCAGAAAAAAATTTTGTGATGCAATTTTCAAAGATTTTGAATTTTTTATGGATTTTGAAAAGATGATGCATATGCATTTTTTAGATTTTTGAAAAAGATTTTTCAAATATTTTTGGATTTTAATTTTGCAAATGTTTTTGGGATTTTTGAAAATAAAAGGTTTTGGCTAAAAATTAGGTACAAATATTTATACGGGGATGCATCTTGTATTTACAAGAAATGGATTTTAAGAATTTACAAGGGTAAGTGGTCGATTGTATATACTGTGAATTTTGGTGAGATGTATGTATTCCTCAAACTTATTTGACAAGCGGTTTTTCAAACAATTTTGAAAACTATAGTCCAAAATAATTTTTTTTACAAACAATTTTTACAAACATGTACACACATTTGAAAATCATTTTGCAAAGGTTTTCCAAATAGCATATATAGATTTTTCACATACTTTTGCAACCATTTTTCAAACCATTTGCATATTGTTTTTCAAACCTTTTATTTCACACAAAGAAAATAATTTTGCAATCAAAGTATTTCTACAAAGGTTGAAAACAAGTAACAAATCGTTTTTTAAAATTGTTTTCAAAAGATTTTCACGCAGATTTTCAAACTATTTTTCAAACATTTTGCAAAAAATATTTTCATCTGATCTATTAATCAGTAAATACAAAACATATTTGAGGAATAATCACATCTTTTTATTAAGGTTTTTAATGAATCTAATTATAATAATTAGCCATAATTATTAAGAAAAATATGAAAGTACGAGTTATGGCTAAAGTATATACACAGTATATACGACCACCCTATACTAAGCTTGAGTTATGTCCTCATAGATCGGAGAGAAAAGGGAAGACATAACTCGTATTGAGTATATAAAGGCTAAAGAATAAATAAATAAGAGATGAATGAATGAATGAGAAGTTGACCATCCTCCCTATACTTAGGATCAAATAATCCTAAGTATAGCAGACAGTACACAAAGTAGGGAGGGTCAAGGGTGGGAATGAACAGATCGTACTCATACTGTCTCCAGAAAGAGCATTCAGGAAAATCTGTTGTTTTGCCCTGGCTTGGAGGCTTGCTTTTGCTTCTGAGAATTTTTGAATGATTTGTTCTTCCCGAATCGATATTAAGCATTTGCGGAACGATTTCCTGAGATACTTAGCCTCCTTGTTAATTTCCGCCTTCCAAAAGGGAAGGATGGTCTTCCCATGGATATCCACCCAAGCCTTATTCGTCCTTGAGTATGCATGAGTAGCGTTCTCGACTAGAATATGCTGATCCTTTGGCATTCCTCCTTGAGAAGAATTTTTTCCTGTTGAAATCTAAGTTTTTTGTGAGCTCAACTCCTCACGTTGCAGAGGAGAGGAAGATCAGAAACGCTTTGGGGTCTCGAAGGCGCCATATTCTTATCAGAATAATGTTTTACATTGGAAAGTTTTGAAGGGCAGAATGCAATCTTGTGACTATCCTTTCAACAATGGTAACATTTAAGTGACCCGCGACAGAAACGAGCTAGATGTGTCACGTCCTGGACCTCGAAACATGGGGAAAATTGCGAAAGCATCCCAAAACAATGATTTTTTTCGAGTCCAGGAACGAGACAAAATTCAATAATCTATAAATAACTTTCAGAGTGCCATACATAATGGAAGAATAAAGGAAATTAATCAATAAATAAAAGACTCATCAAGTCTGAACTACACAATAAAGTTAAATAAGTCTATCCGTACAATGACTTAAGAGGCTAGAAAATATTAATGACTCTTCAATCCAGCCGACGGACAACCTTCCTGCTTTCCTCTAAGCTGCAAGGTTGTAAATTAATATTAGTCAAACGAATTTGACTAAGTATGCACCAATAATTTACGAGACATACCATCATAACCATATACAATGAGTAGTAAAGAATAATACGATGACAATTTGCATAAGGAATATAAATCAATAAATAAACAATGAACTATAATAAGACTTTTTCAATTATGTCAATCATCATGGGTTAACAATGACAATTCAATAAATTTCTTTGAATATCACAAATTTTGTGACCATAATATCAATATCAATATCAAATATAAATCAATACCATCTGCCGATATCAGGCAGCTCGAGCTTGGATAGAAGCCACCACGTTCAATTAAATCAAAATTTTAAAACTAAAACAAATATCAATATGAGGTCTCCTATCCAAACCCCAATGAAATGGACATCAGTACTGAGTCAACCGCCGTAGCGGAAATTGTTTGGAAGTAGTGTAGGATTACCCGCCTACAACGGTCAATTGGCGGAATTAACCGTCCGTGCGGTACCCGGCCAGGTCAATGTCTCTAATGAACCAACAATGGACAATGTCTACTTCCGTACAATGGTGGTGTCAAAATAATAAATTACTTTGCAATAAAAATATTTGGACATAAAAAGAATTGCAAATTAGCATATATATATATAATGATGTATCTATCTCTGTAATATTTAACAATTAACCCACAGATAGGCATTATGGCTAAATATCAACTTAGCACCTAATTACTTAGAGTTGTAACACAGAGATATAATCAAAGCAGTTTAACGAGATATTAAAAAAATAACACCATTGCAACATCTAATAAAATAGAAAGTGGAGTATAATTAGCAATGGTATGTGTCATAGATTAATGTACATACCTTGATAAGAAACCAATAGATTGACTTGCACGATTTTCTGTGCCCAAAAATCAAATGTCACCTAAGCAAAAGAAATGCATCTTAACCCAAGCACAAGTCATATTACCTCGTATCTACTCCTGATTCCCAACTTTTCATCTTTTTAACACTGGTCTTATCTAATTAGTTGGTTAATATTCATGTTTCTTGAGATGGTCGGACCTATTTACACACACGGTCACAACTAATTTAAAATTCATCTTATACAGTCTAGCTCCAAATCTTATAACTTAATAATACTATTTTTTTCATCTTCAGGTCGAATACAATATGCATTCACGGTGCTGTTACACATAAAAAAATTGATGATAAAATGGATTCCAATTTTATTCTTAAATAATACTCGCAACACGGTTTCGTCAAAGGGGATAAAATGCTGAAAGTTTTTAACAATACTACTTATATTCACAGGTTATCCCTTACTAAGGTTAAAACATCGTCGAGAAATCATAAGTTGAATTAGGTGTTTAGAATTAGTTAAATCATATTCCATATGTACACGTCCTATTTGGCAAATAGATCTTAAAAAAAACGCAATTAGTCATAAATATGGGAAAAGAATTACCTCGACAGAAACTCTATTCGATCGTTGATCCTTCACCAATCCAAAACAATGGGGCTTGCAAACCGTACGCAAAGCGTTTCCGGCACTGCTATCAAAACTCAGGATTACCTGGATATGGTCTCAAAATGCAGAAACATGAAAAACAACAACAACGAACGTTGTAGGGATGTAGACTTATGCGGTGTTTTCCAGAGAAGAAGCACGACGTGGACTTAAAAAGACATGTATGCGATGATAAATTCTGACGAGAGGTTTAAGGAGTAACGGCTTTTAATTTGGGATGAAAAAATCGCAAAAAAACACGTGAGGTTGTTTTGAACTTGACTCGGTCAAAAACCACACGCCAACCCCTTTCTACGATTCCATTGCAATTTCTTATCTTTTACTTTATTATTAATATTTTTTTTGTGATGGTAGTCAACGTTAAGTTGTTATATACTTAATACAACTATTATTTATTTATGTTTATAATTCCTTTGTTTCTTTTTTTGAACTTTTTGGTATATATATTTTTATATATAAAACCCCCTTATACTCATTGTCGATTTTTTTCATAACTAGAAGTTTCAATTTTTAGCAAACCACCCCTATAAAAAATCAGATGTTACAACTTTACCCTCTTTAAAAGAAATTTCGTCCTCAAATTCTAAAGACATACCTAGAAGTTCAGGATATTTTTCTCGGACTTCATCTTCAAGTTCCCAAGTGGCTTCTCTATCTGAGTGGTTATGCCAAGCAACCTTTACCATCTTAATAATATTCCTTCTTAGATGATGCTCTTGACGATCAACAATGGTGTGAAGGGCGCTCTTCATACGATAAATTTTATGAACCTCGTCAGGCTCATAATGAATATGATGAGATGGATCGTGAATATATTTCCGCAACATGGAGACATGGAAGTCATTATGGATATGTGAAAACTGAGGTGGTAATGCAATGCGGTAGGCTACTTTTCCTACCCTATCCAATACCTCAAATGAACCAATATATCTTGGACTAAGTTTTCCTTTTCGCCCAAATCTCAATACACCATGGGTCGGAGAAATCTTGAGAAAGACACGATCACCAACTATAAATTCTAGTTCTCTACGACGGTTATCTGCATTGCTCTTTTGTCTATTTTGAGCAATTATGAGCCTTTTCTTAATTAGGTCAATCTTATCTACGCACTTTGCAGAAGTTCTGGTCCGAGCAATCTTCTTTCACCTACCTCGCTCCAATAAAGAGGAGATCTACATGGCCTCCCATAGAGAGCTTCATACGGAGTCATTCCAATGCTAGCCTGATAACTATTATTATAAGCAAACTCAATAAGTGGAAGATTCTCATCCCAACTGCGGACATAATCTAATGAACATGCTCTAAGCATTTCCTCAAGAAACTGAATAGTTCTTTCTGATTGACCATCTATCTAGGGATGAAAAGCAATACTAAACTTCAGCTTTGTACCGAAGGACTCCTGAAGTTTTTTTCCAAAATCTTCTGGTAAATCTTGGATCCCGATCAGAGACAATAGAGATAGGTATACCGTGAAGCTTCACAATATTATTCATGTATAAATTTGCTAAGCTCGCAATTGACTCCTTTTTCTTCATTGGTAAGAAATGGGCAGATTTCATCAATCTATCCATGATTACCCAAATAGCATCACAATGAGTTGCATCGGTCTTCGGAAGAACCATCACAAAGTCCATGGTGATGTGTTCCCATTTCCATTCTGGAATCTCTAACTGCTCCAAAAGCCCAGCTGGTCTTTGATGCTCGGCCTTAATTTGCTGACACACCAACAACGAGAAATGAATTCTGCAGTTTCCTTCTTCATATTTTCCACCAAAAATTCCGCTGGAGATCCTTATACATCTTTGTACTTCCAAGATGCACAGTGAATTTTGAACGATGAGCTTCATCCAGAATCTCCTGCTTCAACTCTACCTGCGGTGGAACCCATAAGCGATTCCTGAATCTAATGCCACCATCTGGAGCAATGAAGAAGTATGAACCTTCCCTTTGACTCTTCTCAGCTAGAACATGATACTCAGGATCTTCTTTTTGAGCTATCAATAATTTCTTACTATTTCAGAATGTATCTGCATGCTAGATAAAATAATCTTGTCTCCTTCCTTGAAAGGATTCCAAGAGACCAAATCGTCAATTGATGAATACTCATTCATCACTCTTTATTCTTATATTTTAGCTACAAAAACCTTTGCAAATGCATGTAGATAGTTGTAAATAGAAATAATTACCAAAAGCATGCATTGTTTAAAAACCTATAATTAGCATGTTTTTGTGCAAAAATAAAAGAATAAAGATTAAAAAGAAAAAAAGAGGGAAAATATTTAGAATAAATATTGAGCAACCTAACCCAAGGGAGGGCTCAGCATGGGGCCTGACCGCATAAAAGCCAAAGTAGAGGGAGATAGGGGCTCATGTGTGTAAATATTTATGTAAATAAAATAAAGTATTTTCCTCACAAAAATAGACTCAAATAGGCTTGTAAATATTTGTAAATATTTCTAAATATAAAATCAAGATAAAAAGATAAAAATTAAAAAGAAGATAAAAACATCACTCATGTACAAAGCCACCATGTACATAACCCACTCATCTATATTTATTTAGCCTTACAAATAAATAAAATTAAGTTCCAAAAGTTTTGTAAATATTCTATATTATATAATGTAAATAAATAAAATAAAAACAATTAAAATTAAAACAAAATAAAAAGAACAAAATTAAAAATCCAAAAATACTTTGTAAATATACCATGTATATAAATACACATATGTATTTATTTCACCTATATATATAAATAATAAAAATAAAATAAAAATGTCTTTTTATTCCTTATTTTATAATATAAATAAATAAAATATAAAATGGGAATAGAATTGTATAAAATAACAATTAAAAATCAAAATTAAAAACCCTAGATATTATATATTTACCTATATATACCCTATTATGTAAATACACTATTTTTACTTTGAAAAATTAATTAAAAATCACTAAAAAATAGAAAAAAAATAAAACAAAAATATTTCATGTTTTAACTTTTCCCTAATTCGGCCATTAGCTACCTTTAATTTCACTTCCAAATATCAGCCACGTGGCCGCTACCCATTGGCCATGGGGATTGTTGACCGCCCAGTCAACTGCCCCCCCCAGGACCACTTCCCACGGGCTTAGGTGCCCGACCCGATTTCCCCCTATTTTAGCACCTAAACCCGATTCATCCTCGCCTAAACCCCAGGTCCGAATCGTTCATGGTACATCCGAGACCCTCGCCGGAGCTCCACATCGGGATCCGCGCTTCAGAATGCCCTGCCCGCGCTCTTCTTCCGGACTCTCCAACATATAAAGCTCCAGCTTCGCCTCCCTAATTCTCATCTTTGGCCACTCGTTCCACCCCCCAGTGAGCTCCATTGCGTAGGCGAGAGTGGCAGCTTGTCCCCCGTGGTGTTGCAGCGAGGAGGGAGTGCGAGCCCATCGATCCGGCGATCAAGCACCGCCGTGCTCCGCCCACAGCCGGAGCTCGAGCCTCGGAGGGAGACGCTCCTCGAGGAAACGACCCAGAGCATCGCCTGCTCGTCCCCAGTCTCATCGTCCACCCAGGTAGCTCCGTAGTTAGTTCTTTTTCGCTAATTTTGGATTACCCCCTTTTCGCTCCGCCGCCTTTCACCGCCGATTCCGACCATGTCCGACCTCCGTTCGACCATCAGGCTTCGCCATAGCCTCCACCTTCCTCCCGCGCACCTTCTCCATACCTCCATCCAACCCAGCTCGCACAGGAGCTGGGGTTCGAGCTCCTCCGTCCCCACCTTCGCCGGAGATCGCTCATATCGACCCTCCGACCATCGTCACCCCGCTTAACCGGGTCGAGGCAGTTTGACCTCGACCCGCGAGTCTCCTGGTTTACGTTGCAGGTACTTCCAAGCCCATCTGAGGGCTTGGACCATTCGGTCCAGGAGCTCTTCCTCCGCCGACGTCGCCGGAGCTCCCCAGAGCTCGGCTGGGTCATCGGAGACCACCAGTAGCTGCGAAGCGTCACGCCGGAGCTTCTCCGATCTTCAGAAGCAGCAGAGGAGTCTCGGAGCGAGCGTACTGGGCCGACGAAGTTCACCGGCCACCTGTTCTTCGAGGATCTCCATCGACCGTCCGATCAGCCTCCCGCTCCAGTTCTCATCTGAGCCGTCCATTCCAGGAGCGACATCCACCGTCAGACCATTGGAGGACTGATCCCAGCTGTCGATCCAGCGAGGCGTCATCCACGACGCACGAGGACCGTCCGATCTCCACGTAGAGAGCCCGCACCCGTTCGATCCGGCCCAGCAGTTCACGGTCAAAGACGCCATCTGTTCCCCACCGTCGGATCCCCAACGTGGCGTCCATCCAGCGGCCCGCATTAATAAAGGGTAAATTACCCTTAGGCCCCCCTGTTTCTTTTATTTCGCATTTAGTCTTGTAATTATTTAGTGTAGTTGTTTAGTTTTTGGTAAATTTGCATAGAGGACCCTGCACTTTATTTACTTTGCATTTATGCCCCTGTATGTGATGCGACACGTGCTTCGTCACGTGGTTTTCTGGTGTATTTGCACTTTCTACCTTGTAGTCCTGTGATGTTACTGAATGAATGAAAACTTTTGAGTATTTGCATTTATACCCCTGTGCGTGAAACATTTGTGCATGTGCTCTAATTCACGGGTTATTTGCAGATTACCCCCTGGACTTTTGGTACCTGTTACCAAATAGTCCTCGGAAGTAATTTCTATTACATTTGGGTCCCTAAGTGCCTCAGGCACGCGCGACGCGCATGACTTCCTGGGTTTTTTGCACCAGACCCCTCAGGACTTCGGGTATTTGCACTTAGGTCCCTATGCACAGTACCCTCTTTTGATTTTTGAATAAAATAGCAAATATACTCCAAATCCAACGAAAATTGGACACATGGCTCCTGCCATAGTGTAAAATTTTCGAGGATTTTTGGAGACATTTCTGTGTTGATTTGATATTTTTAAAAATTCAAAAACATCTATTTTTGTTACTGTCTGACTTTAAAAATCCCAAAAAAATATTAAATCATATTTAAAAATTACAAAAAAACTGTCTACTGTTTGTTTTGTTGTGCTTGATTTTCTAGCCAATTTTGGCTATTTTTCATTGCTTAAAACACCTAAAAATTGAAAAACACTTAAAGTCTTATAAACATTCTAATAAATAAATTAAAAACTCAAAAATAATAAATTAGGTGCCCAATTTTTCCTTGTTTTCTTCTCTATATAGGAAAAATACCTTCAGGCTAATTCAAGGCTTCAGATATTTTATCTAGGTCCCTTTAGCTCGGCTGGACAGCACCTACAGTTTTTGACTTGGTTTTATTTTTAGAAAATTAAATAAACATTAGAAAAATCCCAAAAATTCACTAAAAACATTAAAAATTATAAAACACACAAAAATATTTTTATTAGAATTTTTGGTTGATTTTTAGTGTATTAAATAAATTGTTGAAGTACCTTGTTTCATTGTTTTTATCATTATCTTAATATATTAAAAATCCAAAAAAATATAAAATAATTAAAAACCACCAAAAATACTCCTTTTATTTTCTTTCTTTTTGACTACTTCGTAGGCCGCAAGGCCAACTCGTGCTCCTTGTGTTCGACCCTGGTCGCTATACCAGGTTAAATTAATAGCAAGACCGCTATTTTGTGTTTGATTGATTTTTCATCTTATTGGTGGTCTCTTCCTTTTTCTTGATTGATCGAGTCTGATCGCTTGGGTCGCAACGACCGCTTAGCACCTTATTCCCGAGCCTTCGGATTTTTTGAGCCATCATCAATCAACTTCCACTTTTTGATCATCAAACTCGCAGACATCGCATAACCTTTTCGGTTCAAGGCATCTACTACAGCATTTGCTGATGGTAAGCTATAGAGAAATCATAGTCTTTAAGAAATTCCATCCATCTCCTTTGACACATATTCAAATCTTTTTGAGAAAAGATGTATTTGAGGCTTTTATGATCAGAGAAGACCTCAAATTTCTCACCATAAAGATAGTGATGCCAGATTTTCAATGCAAATACCACATCGGCAAGTTCTAGATCATGCGTAGGATAATTCCTTTCATGGATCTTCAACTGCCTCGAAGCATAAGCTATAACTTTATCATTCTGCATTAAGACACATCCCAAACCATTCAAGCATGCATCAGTATAGATGACGAAACCTCCACTACCTGATGGTAAAGTCAAGATAGGAGCGGTGGTCAACCTTCTCTTTAATTCTTGAAAAATGTGCTCACATGCAGAAGACCTTTCAAATTTTGTTCTTTTTCTAGTCAGAGGAAGTGAGATCTTTGAGAAATTACGAATGAATCTACGATAATACTCCGTTAATCCAAGAAAGCTTCTAATTTTTGTCATGCTCTTTATGAGACTGCTTCAACCTTAACTGGATCTACAGAAATCTCATTCTTGGATATAATGTGCCCAAGGAACATGATCTTTTTGAACAAGAAATCACAATTAGGTAGCGTTTGGCTACCGGGTTACCGGTGGGTTTGGTGAGTTTACCCCCCTTAACCCACCCTCCCTCTCTCTCATGTGGGCCCCACTTTATTCCTTTTTTAAAAAATTAAATAATTAAATTTTACATCATCAATCCTATCAAAAATAATATATTATACCATCATTTCATATAAAAAATATAAACTACTCCACTTCTACTCACTTTTTCAAACTTCAATACAATCACATCACAATAACTACTTACTTTTTCAAACTCCAATACAATCATATCACAACAAACCCACTTCTATCCCACCCCAGTTTAACCCTCTATCCAAACACTAAAACTCAAAAACGGGTTACTGATGAATCCGCGATTCATCATCGCAATATCTTGATCTTAGTAAAATCCCCGAGTAAAATCCCAAATAAATGTCCATAAAATCAATAAATTAACAAAATAACTCTTGTCAATAAAACACACTAATTATTGTATATAAGATTGTACAAAATGAATTAACAATAAAAAGCCGCAAAAACAAAGGAGTTTTATACATGTAAATAGCCTAAAACTTCATATATATTTAATAATTTCATTTCAACTCCTTTTTACCTAATTCTTTCTCTAACTTGTTTAAAAAATGTATATAAAAATACAAAAATACAAAACAAATTTCATCTCAAATAAATGCTCCTAGATCCCAAAGAGAAAAAGCCGTAAAGTCCAACTTCCAAGCTAAATTCCCGCTCCGTATGAACTCCAAATTCACCAAACTCACTTTTAAAGTTCAAGTTAGAAAATTATCTATCCAATGGAAGTGGTTTCATTAAAATCGGAGCTCATTTGCAAAAGTTGGGTTTTGGGACCTAGATGTACATTGTATATCATGTATATATTCATTCTTTCTTTAATTTTTTATTATTCATTTCATCATTACTAAAAATCCAAAAAAAAATCATTGTTGTGTTATATTTTAATTATATTATTTTATTGTATTTTTTCCGTTGTAAATATCTCTTACTAAAAAGATAAAAAAACATATAAGAAAAGCAAACAAAAATTGTACATGTTGTATATATTCCTTTGTAAATTCTCCACTATTTTTTCCTTCTTTATATTTTTATTGTATTTAAAGTAGCATACTTTATTTCATTTCATTTTCCTTTATTTTCTCTACAATAACTTCTCTACCACCAACTTCTATTCAACTCCACCATTTTTAATAACTCCCATTCCACTCCATATTCTTCCACCAACCTCCCATTCAACTCCACCAATAATACAACTTCTCATTGAACACCACCACCATTCTAACATCTCTTTCTCTTCTCTTTATATTCATTTGTACATCCTCATTTTTTCGCATCCGCCATTCTAATAGAAAAGGGAGAGAGCTTGGAATGTTTTGTTGGTGACAGCGGCGAGACATCTTCCTCAAGCGACGACCTCCTTCAGGCGAGATCCGCGGAGCTCCGCTCCGCGTCACGAGTTCCCCATCGAGCTCGCGTAGCTTCTCCGATTTTTGTTTCGCCAATCGGATCGGGGCGACGACAGGAGTCCAGCGTAGCTGCTCCGCAAACCCGGCGAACATCAGGTAAGTATTCCTCATCATTCTCTTGTTTTCTTATCTTATCTAATATTTTATTTCTTTGTTGTTTCATTACATCATTTTTCCCCACCAACTCATCATCACCATCATGTTCCCCACCTTTTTATGTACATCTTATCTCCTGTTTTAAGAAATTAAAAAAATAAAAAATTAAACAAAAAATATTACAGTTCCAGCACTAAAAAAATTAAAAAAAATAAAAAAAATAAAAAAAACGAGGCAGCTCCAAGGCGCACCGCCGCCCCCACCATCATCGGGCAACGGCGCACCCGCCACCCCCACCTTCAAGCGGCCACGCCACCGCCACCCAGCGACATCCCCGCCACCACCAGCAGGCGGCCTCCGCCGCGACCGCGCGCAGCACAGCCGCCAGCGGCGGCGCCGCCCTGTGGCCCCCTCCTCTTCAGCGGCCGCCCTCCGGCCACGCGCCCTCCCGCCTCCTTCCTCCATCCAGCGTTCTGCCGCCGCCCCTTCGCGCCACGCCACCGTCGACGCCTCCGCACCACCTGCGGCGTGCCACCTCCCGCCGTCCGCCCCTTCAAGCCCCACGCCACCCGCACTCCGTCCTTGTTGGGTTCCTCTGCAACCCTACCCGAAGAAGAAGAGGTCCCAATTTCCTTTGTATTTTTTTATTGTAAAAATTTCTTAATTATTCTGCGTAGTTTATATAATTACGGAATAGTCCATGTACATATTCTACATTGCAATTTCAGCTTTTGTATTTGCACAAACACCCCTGTGTTCACCTCTTGATTTGGACATCTTTTATGCATCATTTTATTCAATGAAAAATAGCACTGTGATGAGCAAATAATTGTCTACATTTTGACTATTTATTTATATTTTTGTGAGTCATGGGTAATTAATTAAAAATAGTTAGCTGAAATTTTGTGTATTTTACCCATTCCGTGCTCTTAAAATTATAACTCACACACGCTTGCTCAAAGAATTCCAGAAAAATTATATGTGTTGCCTTGAAAAGTGATTAATTTACTGTCCAAATTTCAACCAAAATGGAGTTGTCTTGTGCATGGAATAATTTGTAGAGTGAATTTAGTATTTGATATTTAATTAAATCCATGTATAGTCTTTTTGTGAAATTTCAAATCTCCTGGATTCTACATGAAAATATCTTCTTGACATAATTTGATCTTTGACTAATTTGATAACGTGGATTTAATAGAAATTAATTACTCATTGCCACTCTGTTTTCACTAAAAAAATCCATAAAAAATTCATAACTTGTCAAAAAATTCTAAAAAAATTACTGTAGCTTCCTTTCATCATGTTTTCATTTTAGTAATTTTTTCATAATTTTTGCTTACTGTTTGTGTGAGAAATTGCGAAAAAACCCATAAAAAGTTGTACATTTTTAGTTATTGCATTTTAACCCCTAAAATTACAAAAAAATGTGTTTTATCTTCCCCACTGGATTAGGACTTTAGGAAAAATATAAGTTGGCTGAATTGGACATCTTTTCCATTAAAATTAATTTGGCCTTGTTGTATGCTTTCTTAGTGTCGTAATTTAACCGCAACTTGCATTGATATTTCTTTTTGCATTAAAAAATCTAAAAAATACCGCATCGGAAATCTAGATCTTAAATTTGCAAATTAAACCCAAGTTGTTCCTTTGCCTCCCTGAGTTCGACCCCGGACTTGCCCGGGATATAAATTAAAGCCGAGACACTCTTCACGGAGATCTTCTCTCGGTTCTGGCCGAATCGCTAAGTACACGTGCTACAACGTACACGAATTAATTACCGTATCTAGCGACCCGTCAGATGGCGCCGTTGCCGGGGAGGCAAACGGCTTAGGAATTAATTTAAAAGTTTGGATTTAGATTTTCTCTACTCGGGCAGTCTGACCCCCGAGCCACCTTGTATTTATTCCATTTTTTTCAATTATTTCTCTTCATATTCTTGTATATATGTTGTTTTTATCTCTCTAACATAAATTTTATTTTTCTTGCGAGGGCCCGGTGAACTTGGAGTGCATCGGAGGTCGACGGACGCGATGCGCGCCGACTGCTGAAGAGCAAGAAAATCAATTTTTCTTCGAGAGATTTTTTATAAATTTTTGTAATTATTGTGTTGTAATAACTTAGGTAATTTGCTCTTTCCAGCGGCTCTTTTTTGAGAGCTCACGTTTGTATCCGGACCGGACTTTGGTCCCGCTCGTGGTCGTGTGGTTGATTGACGTAGAATAGGACTTGCACTCGCGACTCTTAGAGCAATTTATTAGAATATCTTTATTGCTTGTGCTCGTAACTTTTAGGACCACACATCACATTTAACGAGACGCACTTAGACCGCTGGGCTATTAGTCAAATTTAACTTGTTCATCACTCGCCAATAGAACTGCTTGTCTAGGAACGGTTTCTCGTTTGCATTCATTTAGTATAATATTTCAATTCTGCCTTGCATCCCACATGTAGAGCATGAGGACCACTGTAAGTCTTCTGAACTGGGCATGCATCATTGATTTCATTATTTGCATCGGCTTTTCTCGACCCCTCCCCTTGGTTTTTGAAACTTAGGTTAAAAGGAATCGGGACTGATCGTTAGGCGTGCTTTATTTGGTGGACTAATCAAGTGATAACCAAACATAAAATCGGGACTGCTAATCAGAGTTGATCAAAAAAATATTGACTAAAACTAACACTTGTTTTGGGAGAGTAAAACCCTCATTGTATGCTTGGCTACTTGTGATTGTTGAGAGGTGAGGACGCATCCCTTGGACAGTGCCCAAAACCTACTTTTGAGCCTTGCGTAATTGGATTGATATCTTGATTTATCACCTAATTAAAACTGAAAAGATAAATGGTCGTACTTTTGCGACCATCACTGTGTTGAGTAGGTGAACTCAGGGTTTGCTCTTGTGTTTGTTTGGCTTGTGTGTTATTCGGTGCACTTGCACGCTTTCTTCCTCGATCCGCTTCATTCTCCCATTTCCCTTCAAGATGTCAGAATATTGGTCATCATATCCACGTCATTCTTCTTCGACCATATTTCGATCATCTCCACCCTCTCATTCATCTTCATACCCACACCCCAACCGCGAAGTCAGAACTCCGACTGACTTCCACACTTCTTCATCCTTCTCACCAACCCCACATTCTTACATGCATGACCCACAACCACTCTATTCTGACTCATCATATTCTTGTCTGCTTGCTGGAATCAAGGAACTGGTCGAAGAGCAAGCGACTGTTGAGATAAATGATTGGCATAATCAGTTGACCCCACATACCTCATTTTCACCTCGAGTTGGGATAGAACAACAATTGCTATATACACATCCCGACTTAACCTTAGGATACAACATGGTCGATCAGACAAACCGAATGGAGAGGCATGCACCGTACGATATTCCTGACTTGATTGACCTGAGTGATAGAGACCACATTGACCAACCTTCATATCACCCATTCGGAGAGCCGACATATACAGGGGATTGGATTCATGCGACCGATCTACAGACTCCCTGTCTACTGACTCCGCCTTATGAGGCTCCGACCAACATCTGCCATACAGAAGGGTTATACTCAACCCAGTATTACATGCCTGAGTCAAGGTGTGTTGAGTATAAGAGCCCGAATTCTCAGCAGTATCCTCCAATTGCACAGACTTCTCTCATGAGGTGTAATGAGAACTTATTGGAGGATGACATTTGTAGACCGATCAAGAGTCCGGGTAAGAATGTGGATCATGGATTTCGCGGATTGAATCTTGAAAACCCGGAAGACACTGGATTGACCACACGTCATGTACAGTTGGAGTCCCTTCTACCTCCCTCTTCTACTAACCACTTTCCCTCCAAACCAGAGTATGTACATTCTCCTAGTCCTCCTTCACCTACCAAAAAGACCAAAAAAATTGAAAACTCAGAAAATACCATAAAAATTGAAAAAGGAAAAGATCTAAAAAATTTGGATCCTGCAGTTAGGGAATCATTGGATAGAAAGTTGATTTTTGAGCTTCCCTTAATAATGGCCATTGAGCACTTTCCCGACCTTAAAAGATTTGTGAGAAGTAAATTGATGCCTAAAAGGTCAAGCAATAAGAGAACAAGGACTGAGATACATATAGTGTCTATGGCCACATCTTTGATGATAGGGAGAAAAACCAAGAGCCGCAGAGTAAAACGGTTACCTAGATTTGATGTGAAAGCAAAGATACCACATTCACCCACGCAAGAATCGATGATGACTTACCGATTAATATCCTCCCGACATCCGTGTTTGCCAAACTCAAACTCGGATCTACCAAGAAGTCAAGAGAGATCATTCTGTTGGCAGATCGGACCATTAAACGGTCGAGAGGAACCATTTCAGTCATCGTCACTTTTCAAGGTGCTCTACAAAAGATAGACTTCACGATCATTGACATTGAGCACCGAGGAGAGTTCACCCAGTCTCCGATCATTTTTGGGAAGCCGTTCTTAGCCTTGGCTAAGGCAACTATAGATTGTGAGACTCGGGAGATCGATTTCTCTGCATTGGGAGCACTCCGACCTCACTCGATTTTTGAGGACACACGATATTCCAAGGTAACCCGTAAAGTTGCAGACAGTCGTGACCTTCGAGAGACAGTTGAGTCCCGTCTCTCTACTACACCTGAGATACCGACTGTCCAGATGACCATTGGTTTAGAGACTTCCTACAACCACACACCGCCTACTGCTTGCACCACCACCGCGACAGCTTCTAGAGAGGACTCAAGACCAGAAGCTATCATTGAGTCGGACATGACCTTTGTGGATTGCCTTGATCATTTCGATGACCCGACACAAGAACCCAACGATGTCAAGCCAACTGAGAACACTGTGCCTTATCAGAGACGTGTGCTGACCCTGCAGGAGTATTACAATGCATATGGTGACTCATCTTATGATGAACCTCTGGTCAGAACCTCACACACACCACATCCATGACATACACCAAAGGAGACAACTGGGACCAAATTGACCCATCTTGATAAATCGGTTGCTCCATCCTCTAGTCGGTCATCTGGTAAGAAGAAGACGGGTGTTGATTCCTTGAGGTGTTCCCCCGAACTCCTTGAGACGTATCAATCTCCTCTTCCTCTTGATGCTTCAGGTTCTAGAAAACCGACTAAGAAGGTTACCTTCGAGACTCCAGAGAAGGAACTTTCTGAGGAATCCTCATCAGGTCTGGATGAGGTGATCTACATGAGTGAGCTTAGTTCGACTTATCTGAAGCCATATTTGAGCAAGCAACCGTGTGTCGACCCTCGTTGGACGTTCCCTACATCTCACTATTATTCCTCTACGGACGACTCTGACAGCGACACACATGTATACTATCCTCCCCATCGCTCCCGCAAGAAGGTCCGTCACAAACCTTCTTGATCCTTGTATATTCTTCCTCCTCCTTGTACATATTTTCCTTCCTTTTTTCACCTCCCTCCCTCATGATTCGCATCACTCGCCCCAGTTCCGTATCGTTTTCATTTTGTGGCTATACTTAGGATGACTAGATCCTAAGTATAGGGGGTGAGTGACCCCCCCGTTCTTGTGTTCTTTCCAATACTTAGGCTGACCAGAGCCTAAGTATAGGGGGGCCGATGCCCGTTGTGTATTATCCACATTTTATTTTTCTTTCACTTCTATTCTTTTCACCCACTTATACTTAGTACGAGCTATGGCTTTTTGTCACCTAGTGCCATGAGGACATAGCACAAGCTAAGTATAGGGGGGCATGTATATATTACATATATACTTTACCCATACCTCGTACTTTCAAGTATTTATATATATATTATACAATAATTATGGGATGGGTAAAAAAACTAACTAAAAAAACAAAACAAAACAAAAAAAACTTTTTCCTAAAAAAACTCTTTTTCCTTATTTAAAAACTTTTCAAAAAAATCCTCTTTCAAAAAAAAAGTTTTTTCTTATTTACCTATCTTTTTCAAAAAAAACTTCTTTGCCTTTGTTTGTCAAAAAGAAAACTAAAAAACTAAAAAAAACTAACTAATAAGTTGGTTTAATCCCTGACAAAATTCACTTTCACACAAGACTAGTGATGTTCAAGAACACTTGGTTTATGAGGTCTTGAGATTTTGAGTTAACCAGCCTTAGTCACTAGGGTCCTTGACTTAATTATTCACATTTTCCTAATTTGAAAGATTTGTGTGATATATTGCATGCTTAGTCTCTACCTTAAGAATATGATCAACACCTCACATACACGACTGCAGTTATGATGAGATGAGTTGAAATTTCACTTAAGGAACCGGGAAGAGGGATTTGAGTTTGGACTTGATTTAATGATGCTCGAGGATGGGATAAAATGAATGAAGGCTTCATGAAACCTGAGTGTCAGCATCTTTAGCCAGTATGAGAACATGGTTCTTATACTATCTCTTGACATTTACCTATGTGCCAGGGTGTGATAAAATAAAAAAAATGTTGATCAGTGTGCGCCAACTCTTGGTAAAAGAAGTGGAGCTAGCCACAAATACTACAAAGCAATGAAATGTCAAAGAAAAGCTCTCATTCCACAAAGTCAATTATCAAAAGAGCTTCCACCAAAGGCGAGCGCTCCCAACCATTTCAAAGTGTCCACTTGGACCACCGCTATTAGGATCAGGAGTCGGGCTTGCACCAAAAAAGGGCTCTGCATCGTAAATGCTACAAGTCTGGGTGTAGAAGGTACGATAGGTACTCAAAAAAGGCACACCCCGGTGTACTCCCAGGAAAACAAGTGCAGACGGCTCCAACTTCTCTTGACGGACGCACTGATCAACACCAAAAAAATGTGTTGCGTAATAAGGCACTTGAGAGGATCATTGTTCCAATGAGAGGGAGAGAAGAAATGACACAATCCTATGTCCTCCATCAACTGGCCTTCCATCTACACTTTAAAGTCTGACAACTAAAGAGACAGTGGATTGGATGCAAGAAATGGTTTATTCCCTAGTGTTGAGGATCGGGTTCTTAGGAGAGTCTCTTGGACTGGAACCTTGGGTGACGTTGTGACTCTACTCTTGTAACTGTGGTCAACACTTAAAGTCATATCCCTTATATATATGTATACATAGAGAGTCTGATGATTAGGGGAATTGGGTACCTTTTGACTAGAGCTTGGTTCAGCTTAGAATTTTAGGATCTCTAAAACCGAGAGTTCTTGAACGGATCAAGTCTTGTATTCACATGCACAGTCGGGGTTAACCCAACTTATTCATTCTTTATTTGCTCGAGGACTAGCAAAGTTTAAGTATAGGGGGGTGATGAATCCGCGATTCATCATCGCAATATCTTGATCTTAGCAAAATCCCCGAGTAAAATCCCAAATAAATGTCCATAAAATCAATAAATTAATAAAATAACTCTTGTCAATAAAACACACTAATTATTGTATATAAGATTGTACAAAATGAATTAACAATAAAAAGCCGCAAAAACAAAGGAGTTTTATACATGTAAATAGCCTAAAACTACATATATATTTAATAATTTCATTTCAACTCCTTTTTACCTAATTCTTTCTCTAACTTGTTTATAAAAATGTATATAAAAATACAAAAATACAAAACAAATTTCATCTCAAATAAATGCTCCTAGATCCCAAAGAGAAAAAGCAGTAAAGTCCAACTTCCAAGCTGAATTCCCTCTCCGTATGAACTCCAAATTCATCAAACTCACTTTTAAAGTTCAAGTTAGAAAATTATCTATCCAACGGAAGTGGTTTCATTAAAATCGGAGCTCATTTGCAAAAGTTGGGTTTTGGGACCTAGATGTACATTGTATATCATGTATATATTCATTCTTTCTTTAATTTTTTATTATTCATTTCTTCATTACAAAAAATCCAAAAAAATCATTCTTGTGTTGTATTTTAATTATATTATTTTATTGTATTTTTTCCGTTGCAAATATCTCTTACTAAAAAGATAAAAAAATATATAAGAAAAGCAAACAAAAATTGTACATGTTGTATATATTCCTTTGTAAATTCTCCACTATTTTTTCCTTCTTTATATTTTTGTTGTATTTAAAGTAGCATACTTTATTTCATTTCATTTTCCTTTATTTTCTCTACAATAACTTCTCTACCACCAACTTCTATTCAACTCCACCATTTTTAATAACTCCCATTCCACTCCATATTCTTCCACCAACGTCCCATTCAACTCCACCAATAATACAACTTCCCATTCAACACCACCACCATTCTAACCTCTCTTTCTCTTCTCTTTATATTCATTTGTACATCCTCATTTTTTCGCATCCGCCATTCTAATAGAAAAGGGAGAGAGCTTGGAATGTTTTGTTGGTGACAGCGGCAAGACATCTTCCTCAAGCGACGACCTCCTTCAGGCGAGATCCGCGGAGCTCCGCTCCGCGTCACGAGTTCCCCATCGAGCTCGCGTAGCTTCTCCGATTTTTGTTTCGCCAATCGGATCGAGGCGACGACAGGAGTCCAGCGTAGCTGCTCCGCAAACCCGGCGAACATCAGGTAAGTATTCCTCATCATTCTCTTGTTTTCTTATCTTATCTAATATTTTATTTCTTTGTTGTTTCATTACATCATTTTTCCCCACCAACTCATCATCACCATCTTGTTCCCCACCTTTTTATGTACATCTTATCTCCTGTTTTAAGAAATTAAAAAAAAATAAAAAAAATTAAACAAAAAAATATTGGGAGCTCCCAAGCGCACCGCCGCCCCCACCATCATCGGGCAGCGGCGCACCCGCCGCCCCCACCTTCAAGCGGCCACGCCACCGCCACCCAGCGGCATCCCCGCCACCACCAGCAGGCGGCCTCCGCCGCGACCGCGCGCAGCACAGCCGCCAGCGGCGGCGCCGCCCCGTGGCCCCCTCCTCTTCAGCGGTCGCCCTCCGGCCACGCGCCCTCCCGCCTCCTTCCTCCATCCAGCGGCCTGCCGCCGTCCCTTCATGCCACGCCACCGTCGACGCCTCCGCACCACCTGCGGCGTGCCACCTCCCGCCGTCCGCCCCTTCAAGCCCTACGCCACCCGCACTCCGTCCTTGTTGGGTTCCTCTGCAACCCTACCCGAAGAAGAAGAGGTCCCAATTTCCTTCGTCTTTTTTTATTGTAAAAATTGCTTAATTATTCTGCGTAGTTTCTATAATTACAGAATAGTCCCTGTACATATTCTACATTGTAATTTCAGCTTTTGTATTTGCACAAACACCCCTGTGTTCACCTGTTGATTTGGACATCTTTTATGCATCATTTTATTCAATGAAAAATAGCATTGTGATGAGCAAATAATTGTCTACATTTTGACTATTTATTTATATTTTTGTGAGTCATGGATAATTAATTAAAAATGGCTAACTGAAATTTTGTGTATTTTACCCATTCCGTGCTCTTAAAATTATAACTCACACACATTTGCTCTAAAAATTCCACAAAAATTATATGTGATGCCTTGAAAAGTGATTAATTTACTATCCAAATTTCAACCAAAATGGAGTTGTCTTGTACTTGGAATAATTTGTAGAGTGAATTTAGTATTTGATTTTTAATTAAATCCACGTATAGTCTTTTTGTGAAATTTCAAATCTTCTAGATTCTACATGAAAATATCTTCTTGACATAATTTGATCTCTGACTAATTTGATAACGTGGATTTAATAGAAATTAATTACTCATTACCACTCTGTTTTCACTAAAAAATCTATAAAAAATTCATAACTTGTCAAAAAATTCTAAAAAAAATTACTGTAGCTTCCTTTCATCATGTTTTCATTCTAGTAATTTTTTCATAATTTTTGCTTACTGTTTGTGTGAGAAATTGTGAAAAAACCCATAAAAAGTGTACATTTTTAGTTATTGCATTTTAACCCCTAAAATTACAAAAAAATGTGTTTTGTCTTCCCCACAGGATTAGGACTTTAGGAAAAATATAATTTGGCTGAATTGGACTTCTTTTCCATTAAAATTAATTTGGCCTTGTTGTATGCTTTCTTAGTGTCGTAATTCAATCGTAACTTGCATTGATATTTCTTTTTGCATTAAAAAATCTAAAAAATACCGCATTGGAAATCTAGATCTTAAATTTGCAAATTAAACCCAAGTTATTCCTTTGCCTCCCTGAGTTCGACCCCGGACTTGCCCGGGATATAAATTAAAGCCGAGACACTCTTCACGGAGATCTTCTCTCGGTTCTGACCGAATCGCTAAGTACACGTGCTACAACGTACACGAATTAATTACCGTATCTAGCGACCCGTCAGTTACCCTCTACCAGCTTAACCCGCCTTAACCCGCTTACGATTCTCAAGTAATCCTCATGTTGCTCAACACTTTGAGAATAAACAAGAATATCATCAACAAAAACAATGACGAAGTGAACTAAGAATGGTCGAAAGACCCGATTCATGAGATCCATAAAAGCGGCAGGAGCATTAGTTAATCTTAATGGCATCACACAAAACTCGTAATGTCCATAGCGTGTTTGGAAAGATGTCTTCGAGATATCTTCCTGTCGAATCCTCAATTGATGATAGCCCGATCCCAAATCAATCTTCGAGAAGACCTTTTTTGATTGGAGCTGATCAAATAAATCATCTATCCGTGGTAACAGATATTTATTCTTCATAGTCACCTGATTCAACATTCGATAATCAATGCCTAAATGAAGTGATCCATCCTTCTTTCTGACAAATAGAACAGGTGCACGCCATGGTGACACACTGGGCCTGATAAATCCCAAGTTAAGCACCTCTTCAAGTTGTTTCTTTAATTCCACTAGTTCAACAGGAACCATGCGATATGGTTCCTTGGATATTGGTTCAGTTTCAGGAACCAGCTCAATTGTGAAATCAATCTCCCATTGAGGTGGGGGTCCAGGCAATTCTTCTGGAAAAACATCAGGAAACTCCCGAATAACGTCGAGATCAGATAAAGATACAGTTGATGGCTCAACCCTAATAATATTGGCAAGATAAGTTTATCGCCCTTTCAAGATCATGCGATGTGCCTTCATGGCAGAAATGATGCACCGTTCAGAATTAGCACCATGCCCTTTAATAACGATACCTGGAATCTGATGGCTTGCAACTATCACCCTTTTCTTACAGCAATTAATAATACAATGATAACGAGATAGCCAATCCATCCCAAGGATGATGTCAAAGTTTATCATTTTCATGACAATGAGGTCACTAGGTAGCTCATGACCCTCAATTATCAATGGAGCATCTTGAATATACTCCAATGCTTTTACATTTCCCCCAGTAGGTGTGATAACCATCAAATCAATATCTAAAAGTTTTGGTTTGGCATTGACGAGCCGCAGACCTACCCTTTTTATGTTGCCAGATTGACTATTTCGTTGCAGTCGGATAGATCCGCGTCGATCAAAAATTAACCGCACGGATCGATGTATCGTCGAATGAATTATCGCGCGGTTTTATATTTGTTTAGCCTGGGCAAGCCCTAGGGTCGACTCAAGGAGACAAAGGAACAACTCATGATCAAGTTAGATGGATTAGATTGCGGTTTTCCATGTGGAATTTTTTTTATTTTTTTATGCAATAAAAATGCCAAATGCAACAATACGGATGAATTAGGTTATTAAGAAAATCAACAACTTAACCAAATTTAATTTTATTGTCAAATTAATCCAAATTGACCAAATTGTATTTTTCCTTTAAACCTAATGCAACAACGAATACAAAATGGATTTTTTGGAATTTTTGGATTTAAAATGGACAAATGAAAAATATAAACTTTTTTTGGGGTTTTATGCAATTTTTCGTGCGAATGATATGAAAAAATTATGAAAATTTACTAAAAGATAAACATGATGAAATTAAGATAGGCTAAATTTTTTGGAATTTTCTAACACTTCATGATTTTTTATGAATTTTTTACTGAAAACAGAGTGATTGTGAGTCTTTAATTCCTAATTAATCCACGAAATCAAATTATTCGAAGGCCTTTTTATCTCAAATAGATATTTTAATAAGGAATCTAGAAGCTTTGAAATTTCTCAAAAATGTTATTCGTGGAATTAATTAAAAATCAATTACTTAAATCGCTAATGAATTTATTTTATGCACAAGACAACTCCTAATTGGACGAAATTTGGACAATAATTAAACAACACTTAAATACATCATTCACAATTTTTTTACAATTTTTGGAGACATAACTAACTATGTGCAAATTTCAGAGCTTAAATGGGCAAAATATCACTGATTTTCAATCTCTGATTTTTAATAAATAATCAGATGCTTAAAAAAATATAAATAAATAGCCATAAGGTAAAGAATTAATTGCTCATCAAAGTGCTATTTTTCATTAAATAAAATGATGTTATTTTGAGGTCCAAATTAATATGGCAACACAAGGTTGATCGTGCAATTACAAAATCAAAATGAATGAACTAAAATGTGGACAGGGACTGTTTTGCAATCAACTAAACTTAGAAAGACGAAGATGCAATTTTCACAAAAGAAATAAAATAAAAAAATTAGACCTTATTCTTTTCTTCTCCCGCAAGGCGCACAGGAGAAATGGGCACCTAGGGCTTGCAAGGGCGGAGGGAGGCGGCGCACGGAGCTGCACGGCAGCGGATGGCGAGGGGCGGCGCTCTCGCAGTGCACGGCGATCGGCGACGAACGGTGGGGCGGTGCCGGCCAGTAGCGGTGGCGCGCGTGGAGGTGGCGTTGGAGCCGCTAGGCGGAGGACGCGATGGGCAGCGCGCTGCCGCTCACAGAGGGGCGGCGCTGCTCGATGGGGTGCCGTGCGCGGGTTGGTCGTGGTTGTGGTTGGAAGCCGCACTTGGGCCGGCGGTGGAAGCACCGTGCACTGCACACGTGAGGCAGAGGCGCGAAGGCCAGGCGCCTTGCGCGACGGCGTGCACTGTTGGGGCGTAGCGCGGCAGGTCGTGCGTAAGGAGGAGGACGCCGTGTTTGGCGGCTGCGGCCGCTGGGGTTGGCGTTGCACTGTGGCGGGCTGGAAGCGGAGCACCGCTCACAGGTGGAAGGTTGGCAGAGCAGACGTTCAAGAGGCTAGATCTTGCGGCGGCCGCGCGGCTCCGTTGGTGGTCTCGCGGCTAGGGGCAGTGGAAGGCAATCATGGTGATACATGAACCTGCTCCTATCCCCCTTTTTTATTTTTTTTGTATTTTTTTGTTTTTGTAAATAGG
Organism: Ottelia alismoides; assembly: GCA_037367405.1. Classification (NCBI taxonomy): domain Eukaryota; kingdom Viridiplantae; phylum Streptophyta; class Magnoliopsida; order Alismatales; family Hydrocharitaceae; genus Ottelia; species Ottelia alismoides. The sequence goes on from JAZKJV010002932.1 coordinate 60,599, forward strand.
GAATATAAAAGGTGATGAATGAGTGGTGATGCAGGTTTGTTAGGATAAAAATTGATGGGATTTGAGGTCATTAGTGGTAATGGGATAAATGCAATGAAGATGGTTATGTAAAAATATGACTAAGGTGGTGTGTGCAATGATGAAGGTGGTGATTAAAATGGGGCGGACGAGGGCATGAGGGGAAATGTATGAGTATATACAAGGCGGGCATCGATCCCCCCTATACTTAGGCTCTGGTCAGCCTAAGTATAGGACAGGAGTGAGTATGAGAACCGATGTGATCTGGAGGATGTACAGTGAATAGTGAATAGACTCCAGTCATCCCCCTATACTTAGAATCTAGTTATCCTAAGTATAGTCATGAAATGATATGGAACCCAGGCGAATGATTCAAATCACTGGGAAGGGAAGGAGAGAAAGTATATGCAAGAAAGAGTGAGAATATACAAGGATTAAAAAGGTTTGTGACAAACCTTCTTGCAGACGCGAGGAAGTGGATAATATACATATGTGTCGCTGTCGGAATCGTCCTCAGATGAATAATAGTGAGGTGTAGGGATCGTCCAACGCGGGTCGACACACGGCTGCTTGCTTAGATACAGCTTGAGAACAACCGAACTGAGCTCACTCATATAAATCACCTTATCCGGACCAGATGAGAACTCCTCAGAAAATTCCTTCTCCGGTGTGTGAAAGAAACTTTCTTAGTCGATTTTCTAGAACCTGAATCATTGAGAGGGAGATGAGAGCGACGTGCCTTGAGAGGTTCGGGGGAACATCTCGAAGAATCAATTCTCGACTTCCTCTCATCAGATAGCCGACTAGAAGAGGGAGCAACCGTGTTTTTAGGTGGAGTAAATTTAGTCTTGATTGTTTCCTTTGAAGGTCCGGGACATGGTGTGGTGCTGACCATTGGTTCCTCATCAGACGAGTCAGCATATAGATTGTAATATTCCTGAAGGGTCAGGACATGTCTCGGGAAGGTGCTAGTGATCTTAGTTGGCTTGGCATTATTGGGCTCTTGTGTTGGATCATCAAAATGGTCAAGGCAATCAACAAAGGTCGTGTCTGACTTAATGATAGCTTCTGGTCGTGAGTCCTCCTTAGAAGTTGTCCTGGTGGTTGTGCAAGCAATTGATGAAGTGAACGTGTGGGGAGTCTCAGAACCAACGGTCGTCCGGATAGTCGGTCTCTCAGGTGTAGCAGAGAGGTGGGACTCATCTACCTCTCGATGGTCACGACTGTCAACGTATGTGTGGGGCACTTGAGAGTAGAGTGTGTCAAAGAATAGGGAGGTTGGAGTGCTCCCAATGTTGAAAAATCGATCTCCCGAGTCTCGCAATCTATAATCGCCTTGGCTGAGGCTAAGAACGGCTTCCCGAGAATAATCGGAGATTGGGTAAACTCTCCTCGGTTCTCAATGTCAATGAATGTGATGCCCACCTGGAATAGAGCACCTTGGAAAGTAACGATGACTGAAATATTTCCTCTACACTGTTTGATGGATCGATCAGCCAGCTGAACGATCTCTCTTGACTTTTTGATTGGCCTGAGTTTGAGCTTGTCAAACACAGAGGTTGGGAGGATATTTATCGGTGAGTCATCATCGATTCTCGCATGGGTAAAGATAGTGTCCTTGATTTCACATTCAACCCTAGGCAACCGCTTCACTCTGCGGCTCTTGGTCTTTCTCCCCATCACCAAGGAGGTGGCCATAGACACTATGTGTCTTTCAGTCCTTGTTCTCTTAGTACCCGACCTCTTGGGCATCAATTTACTCTTTACAAATCTCTTGAGGTAGGGGAAGTGATCTATGGCTTTTATTAAGGGAAGTCTGAAAATCAATTCTTCATCGAGTGCTTCCCTAAGGGTAGGATCCAAATTTTCAAGTCCTTTTCATTTTTCTATTTTTATGGATTTTTCTGATTTTTCAATTTTTTTGGTGTTTTGGATAGATGAATGATCAGACTCAAGATTGGAGGGTAAGTGGTTAGTAGAAGAGGGAGATAGAATGGACTCCAGCTGTACAAACGGTGTGGGTTCCCTAATGCTTGCTTGGTTTTCAACATCAGATCTACTTAATTCCTTTTCCATTTTCATACCCAAGCTGGCAAAGATTGAGTACAATATTTCCATGACATCTCTTAACTCGTTATTAAATGATTCATTTTTCGTGATAAGTCGAGAAATGTCATCCTCCAAAAAAATCTCATGACAAATCATGGGAGAGTTCTGCTCAATTGGAGGATACTGTTGAGATATTGGGGTCTCATACTCAACATACCTAGACTTTGATATGTAATGCTGGGTCGAGTATGGACCATCTAGATGGCAAATCTCGGTCGAAGCCTCATATGATGAAACGGGGACTGATAAGTCTAGCTCATGAGTCCAATCTTGTGAATGTATAGGCTCTCCGAATGAAGGCTGGTTAATGGAAGCTTGATTACTAAAGTCAATCAAGTATGGGAAATCATGATGTTCAAGCTTCTCTATTCGGATTGTTCAATCGACCATGTTATGCCCTAAGTTCAAGTCGGGATGTGTATATGCTAATTGTTGTATGGTCACTACTTGAGGTGAGAATGAAGTATGCGGGGGCATATAATTTTGCCAATCATCTGTCTCAGAAGTGGATTTCTCTTCATTCGATTCTTTGATTCCTGCAAGCTCTCGAGAGTAAGGACAGTCAGCCCAAGGTGGAAGTGGATCCGGAGTGTTAGAATATGGAGTAGGTGAGAAATGCGAAGAAGTGAAGAAGTCAGTCGAAGTTCTGACTTCATAATCGGGTTGAGGTGGAACCGACCACGGGTAAGGGTCTCCCGTGGATGGCATATGATACAAGGAAGAAGGAGAAGGAAAAGATGAATGGTATATGGTCAAGGAGGAATGACCAGAGGTCATAGGGTATGGGGACCAATATCCCGACATCTTGGGGAGGAAAGGATGTAAGCAGAACGAGGTAGAAAATGCGAAATTACGTAGGATAACACACCCGGACAGTCACAAAGACAAATGCAAGAGCAATCCCTGAGTTCACACTCAACACGGTGAAGGACCTGAAACTGAGTCCGATTAATCTTGTTGATTTTAAGCGTGATTCTCAGACAAGTAGTAAAGGTTACACGACCTATAGGGGAGTCGGCTAAAAAGCCGGATGCGTCTCCCCTGTTTAACCTGTCGCCTAAGATACCTACGTCCTTCCTTTCTTCGCTCCTATCCCAAGTTGATGGATTCAAAGACCATACCCCTATCTACCTGCAAGCAGGCGAAGGCTGACAAGGCTGGAACTTCACCCCGAAGGGTTACTAGAAACTTGTCGCGAAGTACCGCTGGTTCACCCCTGACTACCTGTGAACATGCGGAGGCTACTTGGTACTAGTCAATGAAACGATCTGTCTCACTTCGCTCATCTCCAGAAGGGTGGGTCTTCGCTCGCTTTGTTGACTCACTGATTGTCCTCACTAGCTAGCTTTCTTCGATTCTTTTTTCTAAAAATATTCAACTTGTGATATTTGTTAGGATCAGTTGGTACGTGATATGGAAGGCAGAGATTTGGAATCTACCTTAAGGTGTTCACACACATTCAAGTACCCTCACTCAGCCTGAAAACAAGGTTGGGGTTACTCTCCCGCAAACAAGGGTTAATTTTAGTCAATTTTTTTAGTCAAATTCAATTAGCAGTCCCGATTTTAGAGATTAGTTATCACTGATGTTAATCTACGCAAGCAATCACGTCTACCGTCCAATCCCAATTCCTTTATCCTAGGTTAGAAAACTGAGAGAGAGAGAGAGAGAGAGAGAGAGAGAGAATCGGAAAAAGCTGATGTAATCGAGAAAACGATTATGAATGCTTGAGTACGAAGACTTACAGTGCCTCCAGCTCTCTACAATGCGGGATGCAATAATGTATTGAAATTTTACACTAAATGAATGCAGATGACAAAAGCCTCTCCTAGACAGGCTGGTCTATTAGCGAGTGAAGCACATGTTGATTTGACTAGATCTGCGGTCTAAGTGCGTCTTTTAAGTGGCTGTGTGGTCCTAGAAATTACGAGCACAAGCAAACCCTAGAGTGCCTGGAAGAGCTGCTAGTGCAAGCTTATTCTAAAAATTCAAACCACACAGCAGACGGGGACACAGTTTCACTATGATTACACACGCGAGAACCCAAACAGGAACCACTGTAAATGCAGACACTTTTTTTTACAAGTTAACAAAATTTTTTGGTGTTTCAACAACCGACTTGATCCACGAACCGTCGGCCTCCGATGCACTTCGAGATGCATCGACTTCAAGAAAGCCGCTCCAAGTCCACCGGGCCCTCACACAAAAAGATAAAAAAATGTCAGAGAGAGTAAGATATACAAAAATGGTCAGAAAAAAATTGAAGAAGAAATGGATAATTACAATGCGGCTCGGAGGTCAGACTACCCGAGCTAATGGAAAACGCGAATCTAATTTTTCTAAAGTGATCCTAAGCCGTTTGTCTCCCCGGCAACAACTCCATTTGACGAGCCGCGGACCTACCCTTTTTATGTTGTCGGATTGACTATTTCGTTGCAGTTGGATAGATCCAGGTCGATCAAAAATTAACCGCACGGTGCGATGTATCGTCAAATGAATAATCGCGCGGTTTTATATTTATTTAGCCTGGGCAAGCCCCAGGGTCAACTCAAGGAGGCAAAGGAACAACTCGAGATCAAGTTAGATGGATTAGATTGCAGTTTCCAAGTGGATTTTTTTGGATTTTTTATGCGATAAAAATGCCAAATGCAACAATACATATGAATTAGGTTATTAAGAAAATCAACAACTTAGCTAAATTTAATTTTATTGTGAAATTAATCTAAATTAAGCAAATTGTATTTTTCCTTTAAACCTAATCCAACAACGAATGCAAAATGGATTTTTTTTGGAATTTTTGGATTTAAAATGGACAAATGAAAAATATAAACTTTGTTTGGGGGTTTTATGCATTTTTTCATGCAAATGATATGAAAAAAATATGAAAAATTTATTGAAAGATAAACATGATGAAATTAAGCTAGGCTAAATTTTTTGGAGTTTTTTTACACTTTGTGATTTTTTTATGAATTGTTTACTGAAAAACAGAGCGATTGTGAGTCTTTAATTCCTAATTAATCCACGAAATCAAATTATCCAAAGGCCTATTTATCTCAAATAGATATTTTAATAAGGAATCCAAGAGCTTTGAAATTTCTCAAAAATGTTATTCGTGAAATTAATTAAAAATCAATTACTTAACACTAATGAATTTATTTTATGCACAAGACAACTCTTAATTAGATGAAATTTGGATAGTAATTAAAGAACACTTAAATACATCATTTACAATTTTTTCACAATTTTTGGAGAAATAAATAACTATATGTGAATTTTAGAGCTTAAATGGGCAAAATATCACTGATTTTCAATCTCTGATTTTTAATAAATAATCGGATGCACAAAAAATATAAATAAATAGCCATAAGGTAAAGAATTAGTTGCTCATTAAAGTGCTATTTTTCGTTAAATAAAATGATGCTATTTTGAGGTCCAAATTAATATGACAACACATGGTTGTTCATGCAATTACAGAATCAAAATGAATGAACTGAAATGTAGACATGGACTGTTTTACAATTATATAAACTTAGAAGGACGAAGATGCAATTTTCACAAAAGAAATAAAATAAAAAAATTAGACCTTATTCTTTTCTTCCCCCGTAAGGCGCACAGGAGAAATGGCCGGCTAGGGCTTGCAAGGGCAGAGGGAGGCGGCACACGGGGTTGCACGGCAGCTGCTAGCGAGGAGCGGCGCTCTCGTGACGCACGGCGATCGGCGACGAACGGCGGGGCGGTGCCGGCCAGTAGCGGTGGCGCGCGTGGAGGCGGCGTTGGAGCCGCTGGGCGGAGGGCACGATGGGCAACGTGCATCCACTCACGGAGGGGCGGTGCCGCTCGATGGGGTGACGTGCGCGGGTTGGTCGTGGACGGAAGTCATGCTTGGGCCGGCGGTGGCGGCACCGTGCACTGCACGCTCGAGGCGGAGGGCGAAGGCTGGGCGCCGTGCGTGGTGGCGCGCATTGTTGGGGTTGGAGCAGCGCGATAGGTCGTGCGTGAGGAGGAGGACGCCGTGTTTGGCGGCTGCGGCTGCTGGGGTTGGTGTTGCACTGTGGCAGGCTTGAAGCGGAGCACCGCTCATGGGTGGAAGGTTGGCAGAGCAGACGTTCAGGAGGCTAGAGCTTGCGGCGGCCGTGCAGCTCCGCTGGTGGTCTTGCGGCCATGGGCGGTGGAAGGCAGTCGTGGATGATGCAGGAACCTGCTCCTGTCCCCTTTTTTTTAATTTCTTTTTGTATTTTTTTGTTTTTGTAAACATGGAATATAAAAGGTGATGAATGAGTGGTGATGCAGGTTTGTTGGAATAAAAATTGATGGGATTTGAGATGATTAGTGGTAATGGGATAAATGCAATGAAGATGGTTATGTAAAAAAATGACTAAGGTGGTGTGTGCAATGATGAAGGTGGTGATTAAATGAAATGAGGATGATGAATGATGGTGATTTTTGTGTGATGATTTGTGGATGGAACAAGGGAAAAAATGTTAGATAAAATAAAATAAAAAGATAGAGATAGAATACTTACCTGTGTCGTTCGTCGAAAGTAGAGCCATGTCGTGCGGCTTCCGTCGTGGCCTCGAGGAGATGGCGGTCTTCGAAACTTGATAGCGGGTTTGGAGAAGCAGCTGCTACGTGGGCGGTGCTCCACGGATCTCACCTAAGCCTTGTCGTCGCTCGACCTACTGCGACAAAGTTGTCACCAATGACATATCAAAGGGGGTTCCGAGCTCTCTTTCTCTCAAGAACGGTGGATGAGGATGAATGGAGGAGGAGAGGAGAATATAAAGAGGAGGAGGAGGAGGGAAGTTGAAGAGAATGGAGTGGTGGAGAGAGTGGAGAAGATGTGGCTTGGAGTGGGGAGTAAGAAAAGAAGTGGTAAAAGAGGGATAAATTAAATAAATTAATATAATAATATAGTAGGCTACTAAAAATAACAATAATTAAAATAATAATAATAAAATAATAAAATCCGAAAATAATAAAAAATAAATCCGAAAATAAAAAATTGGGGTGACATGTGGCAGTTCCAGGAGCTACCACATGTCGTTCCCAGAAAATTTAAAAATTAAATGTAAAGAAAAATAAAAAAAGGAATAACAAAAGGGATTAAATCAAAAAGTGGTCAACACGAAAGTTGTTCGTCTCGACGAGATCTACAACTTTTGTGAAGGGCCAAAAATCAAAGGAAATCATCTGTACAAAAATGTATTTTTGGGTGGTACCTTATAGGTATAAAATACCACATTTTTGTCTTTTACAAATTTTTTGTCATTTTTCAAAAGGAAATAATTAAAATAAAAATAGAGAAAATATGAGAAGAATATTTACAAATTAATCTATTTTTTGGATTTTTAATAATTAAGAAAATAAAAGGATAAAATACAGGTTTAAATTGTTTAATATGTACAATATACAAAAGGGGCCCAAAACCCAAGTTTTGCATACGAGCTCTGATTTTAATGAAATTGATCTTGTTTCGAAGGTCTTTGAATGTATATTACTTTAAAATTGAGTAGACCTTATTCGGAGGTTGTGTGAGAGAGATATGTGCATTTAAAGGTCTAAAGTCTCCAACTGGGTTTGGGGTTTTATTAGGTAATTTTAAAAGTTAGTATTTTTTTGATATTTTTTTAATTAGTGTTAGTAATATATACACTATAGAGTTGGTTTTATTGGATTTGGAGTTAGTATAAAATATATACAAATAGGTGAAATATGATGAATATACAGGTGAATATTTACAAGTGAATTTAGATTTCTTATTTAATGCAATATGAATGCTAAAATGCAGATGTTATCAATGCATGCATAAATGCTAATTATGCAATATAAGTGGAAATATGCATCTAATTACTCAAGAACAAAGCTCTATTTTCATCTTTTAGAGTGATGAATCACAAATTCATCAGGCATCCATGCTTTTTACTAGTGCATCAGAAAAAAAGCTATGTATAGCACCAGTATCAAAACGAATCTTCGCATGCAAATTAGCAATAAGAAGAGTACCTTCGATGACATTGTCTTCCTTAGCAGCATCATCTCTAGTGGTGAGAGCATATACTCGTGCAGGAACCCTTGTCCTTTGATCTTGTCCTTGAGCTGCGGGCTGCTTCCTAGGCTTCGGACAATCACGAACAAAGTGTCCTTTCTCTCCACAATTCAGAAATTGACCATTCTTGAGATAGCGTTCTCCAGGATGGAAACGATGACAGAAAGAGCATTCAGGAAATCTGTTGTTTTGCCCTGTCTTGGAGGCTTACTTTTGCTTCTGAGAATTTTTGAATTATTTTTTCTTCCCGAATCGATATTAAGCATTTGCGGAACGATTTCCTGAGATACTTAGCCTCCTCGTTAATTTCTGCCTTCCAAAAGAGAAGGATGGTCTTCCCATGGATATCCACCCGAGGCTTATTCGTCCTTGAGTACGCACGAGTAGTGTTCTTGACCAGAATATGTTGATCCTTTGGCATTCCTCCTTGAGAAGAATTTTTTCCTGTTGAAATCTGAGTGTTATGTGAGCTCAACTCCTCACGTTGCAGAGGAGAGGAAGATCGGAAACGCTTTTGGGGTCTCGAAGGCACCATATTCTTAACATAATAATGTTTTACAATGGAAAGTTTTGAAGGGCAGAATGCAATCTTGTGATCAGCCTTTTGACAATGGTAACATTTAAGTGACCCGCGACAGAAACGAGCTCGATGTGTCACATCTCGGACCTCGAAACATGGGGAAAATTGCGAAAGCATCCCAAAACAATGATTATTTTTTTGAGTCCAGGAACGAGACAAAAATTCAATAATCTATAAATAACTTTCAGAGTGCCATATATAATAGAAGAATAAAGGAAATTAACCAATAAATAATAGACTCATCAAGTCTGAACTACACAATAAAGTTAAATAAGTCTATCCGTACAATGACTTAAGAGGCTATAAAATATTAATGACTCTTCAATCCAGCCGACTGACAACCCTCCTGCTTTCCTCTAAGCTGCAAGGTTGTAAATCAATATTAGTCAAACGAATTTGACTAAGTATGCACCAATACGAGACATACCATCATAATCATATACAATGAGTAATAAAGAATAATACGATGATAATTTCCATAAGGAATATAAATTAATAAATAAACAATGAACTATAATAAGACAATTATGTCAATCATCATGGGATAACAATGACAATTCAATAAATTTCTTTGAATATCACAAATTTTGTGATCATAATATCAATATCAATATCAAATATAAATCAATACCATATGCCGACACGGGCAACCCTAGCTTGAATAGAAGCCACCTCGTTCCCTTAAATCAAAATTTTAAAACTAAAACAAATATCAATACGAGGTCTCCTATCCAAATCCCAATGCAATGGACATCAGTACTGAGTCAACCGCCGTATCGGAAATTGTTTGGAAGTAGTAGGATTACCCGCCTACAACGGTCAATTGGCGGAATTAACCATCCGCGCGGTACCCAGCCAGGTCAATGTCTCTAATGGACCAACAATGAACAATGTCTACTTTCATACAATGGTGGTGTCAAAACAATAATTTACTTTGCAATAAAAATATTTGGACATAAAGAGAATTGCAAATTAGCGTATATATAATGATGTATGTATCTCTGTAATATTTAACAATTAACCCACAGATAGGCATTATGGCTAAATATCAACTTAGCACCTAATTACTTAGAGTTGTAACACATAGATATAATCAAAGCAGTTTAACGAGATATTAAAAAAATAACACCATTGCAACATCTAATAAAATAATAAGTGGAGTATAATTAACAACGCTATGTGATATAGATTAATGTACATACCTTGATAAGAAATCAATAGATTGACCTGCACGATTTTCCGTTCCCGAAAATCAAATGTCACCTAAGCAAAAGAAATGCATCTTAACCCAAGCACAAGCCATATTACCTCTTATCTACTCTCGATTCCCAACTTTTCGTTTTTTAAACACTGGTCTTATCTAATTAGTAGGTTAATATTCAAGTTCTTGAGATGGTCAGACCTATTTACACATACGGTCACAACTAATTTAAAATGCATCTTATACAGTCTAGCTCCAAATCCTATAACTTAATAATACTATTTTTTTTCATCTTAAGGTCGAATACAATATGCATTCACGGTGATGTTACACATAAAAAAATTGATGATAAAATGGATTCCAATTTTATTCTTAAATAATACTCGCAGCACAGTTTCGTCAAAGGGAATAAAATGCTGAACGTTTTTAACAATACTACTTATATTCACGGGTTATCCCTTACTAAGGTTTAAAACATCGTCGAGAAATCATAAGTTGAATTAGGTGTTTAGAATTAGTTAAATCATATTCCGTATGTACACGTCCTATTTGGCAAATAGATCTTAAAAAAATGTAATTAGTCATAGATATGGGAAAAGAATTACCTCGATGGAAACTCTATTCGATCGTTGATCCTTCACCAATCCAAAACAATGGGGCTTGCAAACCGTATGCAAAGCGTTTCCGGCACTACTATCAAAACTCAGGTCTACATGGAGATGGTATCAAAATGCAGAAACAGGAAAAACAACAACGGACGTCGTAGGGATGTAGACTTATGCGGTGTTTTCCCGAGAGGAAGCACGGCGTGGACATAAAAAGACATATATGCGATGATAAATTCTGACGAGAGGTTTAAGGAATAACGGCTTTTAATTTGGGACGAAAAGATCGCAAAAAAAAACTCGTGAGGTTGTTTTGAACTTGAGTCGGTCAAACCCACACACCAACCCCTTTCTACGATTCCATTGCAATTTCTTATCTTTTACTTTATTATTAATATTTTTTGTGTTATGATAGTCAACGTTAAGTTCTTATATACTTAATATAGTTATTATTTAATTATGTTTATAATTCCTTTGTTTCTTTTTTTTTTGAACTTTTTCGTATATATATTTTTATATATAAAACCCTCTTATACTTATTGTCGATTTTTTTTCATAACTAGAAGTTTTTTATTTTTAGCAAAACACCCCTATAAAAAATCAGATGTTACAAGATGACCTATATCCAGAAAACGGAAGCATCGGTGCATGCCGTCCTTATTCCAAAAGGAGGGATTTTTTTAAATAATTATTAAGAAAATCCTAATTAATTAAATAAACATGAAGGAAAAAAATTAAAAAAATAGGCATCGATCGGCACCTGAGGTGCCGATTTGGGGCGCCCCCTCCAAATCGGCACCTCAGGTGCCGACTTGAGCGATACCCGTTGGCCTCCACTCCAAATCGGTACCTCAGGTGCCGATTTGGGAGGGGCGCCAAAGGCTATGGCCTAAATCGGCACCTGAGGTGCCGATTTGGGAGAGGGCCGTTGGAAATTTGCCAACGGTCCCCTCCTCCCCATTTGTTATATATACCCCCATCCCTCATTCCATCCTTCTCACAATTTCCCCCTCTCCTTCTTCATCATCTCCCCTTATTCATCCTCTCTTATTCACTCATTCTGTTTTCTGAAGTGCGATTGCTGCTCTCGATCGACTAATCTTATTCAAGAAAGAATAAGATACTTTTATTTGTAGATTTTGTTGTGCATTTTTTGCAGAGTTTTATCAGTGAGGACGCTATATACATCGGATACCGGATTATATTATTATCTTTTGGATAACATTTCTTGTAGAAGACACGCATCTTTCAGGTAATTTTACTCAAGTTTTTTTAAAATTTAACACGTAATTAGATGTGCATAATTGATACTTAGTTAAAACATATTTCAAAATAAGTAGTTAGATGTGCATAATTGATAACATTTGAAATATGTTTTAACTAAGTATCAATTATGCACATCTAATTACTTGTTAAATTTAAAAAAAACTTGAGAAAAGTTACCTGAAAGATGCGTGTCTTCTACAAGAAATGTTATCCAAAAGATAATAATATAATCCGGTATCCGATGTATATAGCGTCATCACTGATAAAACCCTGCAAAAAACGCACAACAAAATCTACAAACAAAAATATCTTATTCTTACTTGAATAAGATTAGTCGATCGAGAGCAGCAATCGCACTTCAGAAAACAGAATGAGTGAATAAGAGAGGATGAATAAGGGGAGATGATGAAGAAGGAGAGGGGGAAATTATGAGAAGGATGGAATGAGGGGTGGGGGTATATATAACAAATGGGGAGGAGGGGACCGTTGGTAAATTTCCAACGGCCCTCTCCCAAATCGGCACCTCAGGTGCCGATTTGGGCCATAGCCGTTGGCGCCCCTCCCAAATCGGCACCTGAGGTGCCGATTTGGAGTGGAGGCCAACGGGTATCGCCCAAGTCGGCATCTGAGGTGTCGATTTGGAGGGGGCGCCCCAAATCGACACCTCAGGTGCCGATCGATGCCTATTTTTTTAATTTTTTTCTTCATGTTTATTTAATTAATTATGATTTTCTTAATAATTATTTAAAAAAATCCCTCCAAAAGGAGTCATTATGTGAAGGCTCTGCAGTCTTGGGAAACGATAGAGCATTATTTGTGAGAAGAATTGGACGATGATATTTTGAGAATCCCGTCAAATCCTTACATGCAATCATTTCAGCATTAAACCCTCTCCCCTTATTAATTGGCACCCATGCCTTTTTGGTGTAAGCATAATTTTGACCGTTTGAAATCAAAGCGTTGAAGGAGCGCAAGCCCTTCGGACCCCGTCGATTAATGTGGACTTTTTTGCATGTATCACCGTTCAACCATCCGATTCAAACGTCGAAGACTTGTACGAAGAGGGCGCCACTGACGAGCTCAAAGCGGATGGCCAAATCTCGCTTAGACCTTTTTCCAACAATAGGTTGGAGCTTCCGATGACCTCGAAAAGGATCTTTCACCAAAATGACAGAAACGGATGGTTCCCCGATAACTTTCTGGAACAAACAATTTATCACTCACCACCCCACCGAGGTTAAAAGAGTATGTAACGGCTGATTTTTTTTTAACTCCTCCAGCCCTTAATCCATCTTTATTTTCATATTGAATAGCATTGATATTATTACAAAAGTTATTGGGTATTATTACCCAATTGATTGTCCTATTTAAGGGCTTAAAAAGCCAAAGGAAGCCCTCCCCCACGTCACTTGTTCTTGGCAAAAAAAAATCAAGAGAGAGAGGGAGAGAAGAAGAGAAGGAGAGTTAGAGACAGAGATTTCTCACCGAGAATTGTTCTCGTCGCAGAGAGCATCGACGCTGGTCCGGTAGAGGAGCACGCCGGTTTGGGAGCATGGAAAGGCACGTAGAGATCTAGTAGCTATATTTTCATCGACTCGAGGTATGTGTCAAACACCGTAGGGATATTACTTGATGAATCGACATGTGCCTCTCATCTTTAGAGTGTGATAAGTGATTACTAGTTGCACAAAATACAATCTCAAAATGTATGATTAAATTTTTTTGTATAGTTGTATGTGTTGAACCTTTACGATCATGCGACATCTTGAATAAAACTCTTGAAAGGATTCCGTTAAAGTTTTCGGAAACTGAGTCGACTACTTTATTGGCGATGGACTGGCAGATACGTTTAAAACCAGTCACCGACAATAAGGAAACAAATGGCTAACCTGATTTGTTTATTGTGTATCTAATGTTATATACGTGTGTATATAATATAACATTGGAATATAACAAAGTAGTAAGTAATGCTGTGAAACATACACCATGTTAGCCAGTTGAAGTAACTCCACTGTCCTAACATTAAACTGTGTGTTATTAATACTAATGTATTAGAACATTTGTGTTATGTTTTGCCAAATTATACATGTGCTATTATGCGTAGCTAAATTGTGTTCCACGTTATAACTGTGTTATAATACGTATGTATATTGTTTATATATTGTTTCTTGTACATGCTATGTCAATTATACTAATCGTATGTATACTTTATATACTAATTTTTCATAACATGTTATGATGATAGTGTATGCTTACCTGTTCTTGGGCACATGTCGTGTTTCTAGGCAGTAGTGCGTGTGCTGATAATCCTTGCTTGAATGTCATTGGTAATACTGTCATTGTGTAATATTTACACATACATGTGTTGTGTTATATGTAGTAATTGTATTTGTAACGTACTAATACGTTCCGCTTACTAAGATACCGCATATGCCCTTTTTTCTACTTTTCATATGTATTAATTATATTCATTACACGTTTGTGGATGTCATTATTCACACTGTACTAATACTGCAAAAATATTATATTTTGCATTATGATTACTGAATTGTATTTATACTTGTTGTCTAGATAACATCTTTAATCTTTATGCCTAACATGATTAATATAAGTCATCTTAAAAAATGTTTAATTGTGTGTTTGTATTCCTGTAGTGCTATTACACACTTGTTCTGTGTTAATGTCTTGCCATATGTGTTATATTCATCATCAAACATATATACTTCATATGTGCCGATGTAATATGTGTGTGTTGTGTTGACATAGTAATTGTATTACTTAAGTAATTAAAAGTTCAAATTAAGTATTGGTACCGATTCAAATCAAGAAGAGTTAGGATCGGTTGGTGAATGATAAGAAAGTATGCATATACTAAAGGAAATGCTAACTGTTCATTAAAATAAATAATGGCATGATAACGATAGGCGGATCTAAGTGCTACACCTAATGGTGGGAGCCACATCTAGAGTCCAATTATCGTAGGCCCAAGGGGCAACGCCGCATGGGGCGTACGGTTCAAGGAACCGTCTAAGGCAAAAGATAAGTCCTCTACAGTTGTAGCTACACTGTCATGTATGTCATGAACCGCGAGTGCCAGCGGAAAAGCCACCAAAGCCAGCAAAGCCATCAAAGCCGTTTAAGGATTTAACAATCAAGACAACTTTAACCACTAAACAAATCAAGTGTATGTATACAGTTTCTGAAATTGCTAAGGCACATGTGTGTAACTATGGCCAAGTAAAGGCATTATGCTAGTGTTATGATTGTTCTGGGGCATATATGCAACTACAGAAAAATTCTGAGAGTATAAGTGAAAATTATGGAAATGTTAAGGCGTATATGCAAATATGGCAAACTTCAAGGGTATATATGAAATTGTTGCTTAAATGGATGGATCCGGAAGGAGTTCCCATTGTATGCATGTTTAATTGAATTATGAGTCTCATAGTGAGAGTAGATGAGAACAAGTTAGTATCTTATGCAATAAGATAATTATGTAAATCGTATAGTTGTTTTGATAATTGACTGTATAGAAGAGATTATGTTTTAATGGTTTAAAGTTAGTATAGGGAGACTTGTTTGCCACGCTAGCCGGCTTGACCCCAACTCGGCACATACTGAGCGTTAGCTCATAACATATGATGTTGTTTTTTTTCAGGAGAGCACGAGTCTTGATATAATTTCCAGTTCAAGGAGAGATATTGTCACGCGAAGTTGAACCGGTACAGACTATGGATGGATTGTTACGAAGAGATGTCATTATGCCCACTGGAACATTGTTATGTTATTTCATTTCGTAGTCTATTTTGGAATTTCCTTGTTGGAGTGTAATAACAGAACTCTATAGAGTAATGGACTTTATTTGAGAATGATTATTCTCTCTGCTCATTGATTACCATGCAAGTTTCCGGTAATGGTTCGGTCGTGCGACCCATTGTTGCGTGCTTCCGCCGATCGTCACGACCCGTTCCGTTACAAATGGTATCAGAGTTAGAGTTCCTCTGGACATAAGATATCCACAATTTATAATGATATAGATCCAGACATTTAGAGTGAATTAGCCTCACACAGTAACTCTTTGATGCTGTTGGATTTGATTCAGATGGCCCCTCGTCGTGCAATCGAAGTCAACAGAGACCGCGAGTCATCGACGAGTCAGGAGACCATTATGGACATGCAGAGGCAGATGCTGTAGCTAATGGCATTGATGCCTCAGCAGCAACAAACCCGCCCATCGAGCTCTGGAGGACTCACTTTAAAAACATTCCTCAGCATGATCCATCGACCTTCAAAGGGAAGCATGAGCCAGAGAAAGCCGAACACAAGATAAGGGAGATGGAGATGGCCTTTGAAGCGACTGAGTGCCCAAAAGAAAAGAAAGTTATTTTTGGGACTTTTCGTCTGCGAGTAGCGCTAAGGAGTGGTGGACTTCCTACAAGGGAATTCACTTTTCAGAGACTCCGATCATCAGCTGGAGTGATTTTGTAGAGCGTTTTTCTGAGCGTTACATCACTGAGCATGCTAGGGACGCTAAACGCCAGGAGTTCATAGATCTTCGCCATGGAAGTATGACGGTCCAAGAGTATGCTGCAAGGTTTCAAGAACTGAAAAAATATGGCAAGGGCATCTGTGCAAATGAAAAGCAGCGAGCGAGGAAGTTTGTGGAAGGCTTGAATGGTGGCTTGAGCCTTAGAGTACTCACTAGGGGTCCCACGACCCTATCTGATGTAGTTGCAGCAAGTGTAGAAATTGATGCAGCCTATCGGAGGACGCAACTAGTGAACCCTCGCAAGCGCCCTCTCAAGCCAAGCTACAATGACAAGAAACGTCATAATGCGATAAATGTTAAGAAGACAAGAACTGATGAGGCTCCAACCAACAAGAAATATGTAATGGATGTGTATCCACATTGTGACAAAAGACATCCGGACGAGTGCTACAAATTGACAGGAGCATGCTTGAGGTGTGGAGAAAAGGATCATTTCATTAAAGACTGCAAGAAAGAGTTCAAGGATCAGAGGAAACCATTCGAACAAAAGAAGAAGATACCAGGAAGGGTGTTTGCCATTACACACGAGGATGCGGAGGATGCTTACACCACCGTGGAAGGTACCCTTCTCATTGCAAGTCATTTATGTCATGTTCTTTTTGATTCTGGAGACACACACTCATTTATTTCAAGTACATTTGCAAGAAAACCGAACCTTGAAGCTGTCGAGCTTCGATACACACTTATTGTTTCTTCACCAATGGGTGATATTAGAGCAACGGGTATGTACTTAAAGGACATACCAGTCATGATAGGAGAAGACTCCCTCACTACTAATTTGATCCTACTGCCCATCACAACCTATGATGTCATCTTAGGCATGGATTGGTTATGGGAGAATTATGCTGCAGTTTATTGTAGAGAGAAGAAGGTCGTCCTAAGCAGACCAAATCATAAGGAGATAGTCGTCCGAGGCACTAGTAAGAGCGGACGATTGGTTATCTCTTCTCTGCAAGCAAGCCAACTACTAGCCGAAGGTTGCACCGCATACCTAGCTAGTATAATTAGCACTGAATCGTTGCAGGCACGTCTCGAAGATTTAGATGTGGTCTGAGATTTTGGCGATGTATTTCCAGACGATCTTCCTGGACTACCTCTCCATAGAGAGGTGGATTTCTCAATTGATATTATTCCGGGAACGACACCGATATCTAAAGCTCATTATAGAATGGCCCCTATAGAACTTGAGGAGCTAAAGAAGCAGCTACAAGAGCAATTGGATAAGGGATTTTTACGTCCCAGTGTTTCCCCATGGGGAGCACCTGTTCTCTTTGTGAAAAAGAAAGATTGATCACTCAGACTCTGCATTGATTATCGAGGTCTGAACAAAGTAACGGTGAAGAACAAGTACCCGCTACCTCGCATCGACGATTTATTTGATCAGTTGCAAGGAGCAACAATTTTCTCAAAATCGATTTATGTACGGGTTACCATCAACTCCATATAAAAGAGGAGGATATATCAAAGACCGCTTTCAGAACGAGGTACGACCATTATGAATTCTTGGTCACGTCGTTTGGTCTTACTAACACACCTGCAGCCTTTATGGAACTAATGAATAGGGTATTTCGAAAATACCTTGACAAGTTCGTCATCGTGTTTGTAGATGACATATTGATATACTCATCTGATCTGGAGCAGCACCGAGTGCACCTGCAGATTGTGTTTGAAACCCTGCGACAACACCAGCTTTGCGCAAAATTCTCTAAGTGTGACTTTTGACTGAATAAAGTTGCATTCCTTGGTCATGTGGTATCCAAGGATGGCATTGAAGTAGATCCAGCTAAGGTAGAAGCTGTGATGAATTGGAGTCAGCCTAGAAATATTTCTGAGATCCGTAGCTTCCTCAGCTTGGCCAGGTACTATCGGTGTTTCATTCAGAATTTTTCAAGGATCTCGCTACCGTAAACGAAGCTCACCCGAAAGGATGTGAAGTTTGTTTGGTATGAGGAGTGTGAACGAAGTTTTCAGGAATTAAAGCAGAAACTGACTACAGCTCTGATCTTGGCTTTACCATCAGGCAGTGGAGGCTTTGTGGTTTATATAGATGCATCAGGCACGGGACTCGGGTGTGTCCTTATGCAGAATGAGAAAGTCACTGCCTATGCCTCACGACAATTAAAACCGTAAGAGAGAAACTACTCTACTCATGATTTGGAGTTAGCAGCGGTAGTCTTTGCTCTTAAAATTTGGCGTCATTACCTTTATGGTGAACAGTTTGAGGTGCTCAATGATCACAAGAGCCTCAAATATATTTTCTCTCAGAAGGAACTTAATTTGAGGCAGCGACGCTGGCTGGAGTTCCTAAAAGACTATGATTTTTCTATTAATTATCATCCTGGAAAAGCAAACGTCGTTGCTGATGCATTAAGTCGAAAGTGGGAAGGCAAGCTATCTAGCTTGAAACTTCAGTGGGAGATGATGAAAGATGTTGAAGACTGGAAACCCTTTCTTAAGTGAAGAGAGGAAGATATCTTTTGCAGGCCTTAGAATCCAACCTGAGATGATTGGGAAGATCACAACAGCACAGAAAACTGATGTTGATCTTCCTAAAATGATAGAGGCATCTAAGAAAGAAGGTTCTGATTTCACAATAGGAATCGATGAAGTTATAAGGTACCGAAATAGATTATGGGTTCCCAATGATGTCGAATTGAGGCAGGAGATTCTCAATGAAGCCCACAAGTCGATGTACACCATCCACCCAGGTATGACAAAAATGTACAAGGATCTGCAACGAAATTTCTGGTGGCCGAAAATGAAGAATGACATCGCAGCTTTTGTTTCAAAATGCTTGTTGTGTCAGCAGATCAAGATTGAACATCAGAGACCTCCAGGCCTTGTTCAACCCTTAGAGATACCTGAATGGAAGTGGGAACACAACGATAGACTTTGTTACAGGTCTACCCAAGACCAAGAAACATCGTTATGATACAATATGGGTGATTGTTGATCGATTGACCAAGTCGGCTCACTTCTTACCTATCTGCTTGGATCAATCGACAAATAGCCTAGCTGAATTGTACGTGAATGAAATCGTCAGATTACATGGCGTTCCTACATCAATTGTGTCAGATCGGGACACTAGATTCACGTCTCGTTTGTGGAAAAGTTTCTAAGATGCTATGGGAACTCAATTGAAGTTCAACACTTCATTCCACCCGCAGACTGATGGTCAGTCAGAAAGGACCATCCAGACGCTGGAAGATATGTTGAGAGCTTGTGCTCTAGATTTTGCAGGTAGCTGGGATAGACATCTTCCATTAGTAGAGTTTGCTTATAATAACAGTTATCATTCGAGCATCAAGATGGCTCTCTACGAGGCATTGTATGGAAGACCTTGCAGATCACCCTCATGTTGGAGTGATGTAGGTGAGAAGCACATTTTGGGACCGGAGCTAATCCAGGTCAGCAAGCAAGGTGTTGAGCTAATCAAGAAGAGATTGTTGGCAACTCAAAATAGGCAGAAGTCTTATGCAGATCGTCATCGAAGGGAGTTGAATTTTGCAGTTGGAGATCATGTATTTTTAAAGATTTCACCGACAAAGGGCGTATTGCGATTCGGCAAGAAGGGGAAGCTTACTCCTAGATACATAGAACCTTTCGAGATTTTACAACGAATA